>SCDS01000591.1:80443-105236 GCA_004149465.1 Drosophila nigromelanica
CAATTTTAAATTTTGAAAAAAAAAATTTTTCGAAAATGAGTAAGGGGGGGGTACATGTTTTTTTTGACAAAAAAATTCAAAAAAATTTTATTGTTTTAAATGCACATATTTTAAATGTAGAACCAATCTAGAAGATAAATCAAGATCAAAATGCCATCAAACATGAAAATCGGTTCAGTTTTGACCAAGTTATGCGAATTTGAAATATGGGAGCTATGGATTCGAGAACTTTACATGTCAAAATTTGTGTAAATTTTGGCATGATTTTTGACAAAAATTTGAAACCTTTTTTTTTTAAATTCAATACCGTACTTGTATTTTAGAATATTGGTATATAAAAACGTTCTGTGGTTGAAAATGAATTTCTTTGCAGCTTCAGACATTTTTAATTTTGTAATAGAAAAGTGCCTGGTATTTTCGCTCAGTGTACAGTTGGCAGTGGGGCATGCAATGTGCACGCTATTGCTCACCACAAAGGACAAAGCGTTCGTCAGAGTTTTTACGTTACGTTAGGTTTTTTATTTAGCGAATGGGCTCTCAGATGGGCGGGGTGGGTGGTTGTGGGGGGAAGGGGGTTGGACGGGCGTCGGATCGAGCCGATATCACACTTACCTTTTATTTTTTACGGCTGCAGCACGCGGGCCATAAATTCCGCTTGCCATATTAATGGCGACGTGGGTGAAGGTTCGCATGATTTGCTCTGATTGGAAACCGTCTTCAATAAATTGCCAAATGTCACCGCCGTTGACAACCACCGTTCGAGGGAGGCGTCGGGGGGGGGGGGGGCGGGGAAACCACCCAAAATTCTTGCAACGTTTTTGCATTGATTAGACGCAAGAACCAACTATCCACCCCCTCCCTCCCTCCCCCTCCCTCTTGGAACGCTCAATTTGGAGCACAAACATTTAGCCCGACATCAAATTAGTTGTCGATTATCTGCGAGCAGGTTAACTGTGATGGTGGGAGGGTGGGAGGGGAGGGGGGGGGGGGGGGGAATGTCAATTTGATTGACGTTTTTGGGTTAGAAGCAGAGAGCATTACAATTTTGTCGCTATTTATGTAATGCATTTAAGTAGATAAGTTGTATTTCTTATATGAATTTTTTTTGATTTTAACATTTTTTATCAGAATATTTCTATATCCAATAACTTTCATTTTTAGAAATTGAGTTTTGATGAAAAAAACATATATATACATACATAACTCCCATCGTTGAAAATATTAGTTCTAATACGAAGAAATTTATGGATATTATTATACTACATATATTTCTAAAAAATTTTTATTAGATTATTTCTATATCCTATAACTTTCATTTTTAAAACCTGAGTTTTGATGGGAAAAATTATATATACATTGTTGAAAATATTAGTTCTAATATGAAGAAATTTATGGATTTTGATTATACTACAATACATATATCAAATATCTTACATACAATATGCTTTGTCTAGGGTATTTAAACATCGGCATTCGGTTCTTACTTCCCTTTTTAAATTTGGCCCAAAGGTGACTAATCTGGCCATTTCTAATCTAGACGCCTCTGGTCAGAACCATTATCATGATAAAAAAAAAAAGTTTACGACTTTCGTATCTGGCGTCGATCAGCGAACCCTGGTAAAAAAAAATAATATATATAGTACATATGCCATATAAGTAAATTTATACAGTTATGAACTTGAGCTGTCGCTTGGACTGGGCTGCTATCGAAACTGGGAACTAGAAAAAAGATAATTTAATTATTCTAAGCATTACGAACCTGCAACAAGTAGAGTTATCAGGAACGCATACGTCAAAGATAACTCAAGTATCATAATTAATTTCTTCATTTAGCTTCTGGTTTTTTTTACTGTAAGCTACCCCAGCTTAGTTTTTGGGGCAAAGTGTCTTCTGGAAATCCTCCATCATAAATAAGTTTTATTTGTTTTTTGTTTTTTTGTTTTTTTTTTATTTTTATTAAGAAGCATATTTATTATATATAAGATGTATGTAATACAATAATTTTTTTGTGTCTGTCCGGTTGGTTTGTTTTTTTTTTTGTTTTCTGTTTTTCATTTTGTTTTATCCATTTTATATAATCATATAAAACACTGAGCAGCTACAATACAAATATTGTGATAAAAACTTACAACATAACCTTTAATACATAAAAATACTTGCATAGTCTACAAATCGTATCGTTATGGAGATGCCTCTTCTTCTTCTTCATCATCATCATCATGATCATCTTCAACTAATGAGCCATACGCCGTATTTGTTCTTCTGTTTTACAGCTCGCTCTATTTTTTTTTCTTCTTCTGTTTTTTTCTCAGTGCCATTCATCTCCTAATTTGTTCTCATGTTTTATATTTTTTATTTTCTTTGTTTTTGTTTTTTGTTTTTATTCACTTTTTACTCGCCTCATTGCACGCCGCATTTGGCGATTGTTGTTTCGGTTGGTTTCTTTTAGTTTTCCGTGTTTTTTACCCTATTAAAAATTTGTTATTTTTTTTTGCTTTTATTTTTCTTTTCGTTTTTTTTTGTATCTTTGCTCGCGGCGTTGGCGGGTGTAGAATCGGTAGAACGTAGATTTGAGTGCAGTTTGATGGGGGAGACAGCAAAAGATTCAAAAAACCATGGAAAATATTTAAAGACATTTTCATTTCTGAGAAATTTGCCAATAATTTGCATGAGAGTTTTGTGTCAGTTGTTTTATGTTTTTGTTTTTTTTTTTATGATTCTTCACAAGATTCTTCTAATAAGTTTTGATGTTTTGTTGTTTGTTTTTGTTGTTATTTGCAGCGTTAATTACAATAGAAATTATGTTTATGTTTATATATATTTGCGTAATTAAAATTAAATATTTATTGTATAAAACATAAAAAAAGACGAGACGCAAAAAAATTTTTTTGTTCGATCTTTTGTACCAAAATATATGTATATAAAAAAATTAATCAATTTTTGACTACAAATTTTATTTAGATTTTTGTTTTTTGTTTTTTTGCTTGCCGAGTATTTTTAAGTTTTTCTTGTTTTTGGTTCGAATTCGTTTTGGAAAACATATAAAGCAACGCTGGGGGACAAAAAGCCCGGCCCAAAATCATAAGAAACAATAATAAACAAAGGATTTAACATACAATATTTCGTATTTTGCATTTGTTTTTGTTTTTTTGTGTTTTTTTTTAGTTTTTTGTTATTTTATACACATCTTTATGATAGGGGCGTATATAATGTATGTATATATAATTATAAGTAATAAATTTTTAATATTTTTTTATTTAATTATTTGCACACATGAATAAAAAATTACTATTTGCAATCATATATATATAAAAAATAAACTTAATTATCAGCAGCGGTCCCTCAACTCCTTCACCTGGTCACATCCTAAGCATCACCTACTACATATATCATATCATATCATACCATATCATACCATATATATATATATGTATATATAACCGCCGCATATCCTTCATACTTGCCCCCAATTACTTTAAGCTTAATAAATTTTGGAAGAGTAAACAATACCATCGAGTTGCAATTGTTGCTGCATTAATGCAATTATGTCTGCGTAAGTGTTACTGTGTGTGTATGTGTGTGTGGGTGTGTGGGTGTGTGTGTATACATGGCTGTGTGAGTGTCGAGGCGAGTGTGAGTGAATCAGTGAGTGTGTGTGTGTGAAGTTTTTTATGGGGGTGTTTGTTTTTTATAGATCGCTTGAATGTAAACTAATGGTTAATGCGTTTTGATGCTGTTCTACACCTCCTCTCACCCATTTCTCTCTCTCTCTCTGTCTCTCTTCACTCTCCTCTATCTCGCTTGCTCACTTTGATTTACTTTTCATTCGAGTTCTTTAACTAATTTTTTATAATTCTTTTTTCGTCTTCTGTTTCTTCTCCTTATATGTATAAACTTTTATAATTTTATACTAAATGTTTTTACTGTTTTCTTTTCTTACTTGTGTTTTTTTTTGTTTTTTGTGTTTTGTTTTTACTTTGTATATATATAAAAAAAGATGTCCAAAGGTTTTTTACGTTACGTTATTGTATATACGTTTTTTGTTTTTCTTTTCTTTTTTTGTTTTTTGAGTGGATCGTTCTTTTTTTGTTTTTGTTTTTTTTTGTTTTTTGTTTCTTAACTTTTTGTTGATCTGCCTGTTTGCTTTACAGTTGTCCTATGCTTTAAATGATTTTTTGTTTCTTTCTGCCTTTTTCGAATGTTTTATATATGAGCGCAGTGCGCTGATCAGCGCGTTATTCTATATATATATATATGTATGTATATATATGTATATATATATATATACTATAGATATAGTAATAGTATCGTACTATGTATATATATGTGGGTTGTTGTTTGCCTTCCGTCCTTTGCTTTTGCATATACATATATATTTATGTATAGATATATATATATATATAGATATATATATTTATGAATGTGTAACTAACGGCGCTTTACTTTGTCTCCTCCTTTTCCTTGTTCTCCTCGGTCGATTCCTTCTCGTTCGACTGTAGAGCAGGGTATACAAAATTAGTACAGCTTTTATATAAATATAGAATATACAAAAATTCTCATTTTACACGATTTTTAAATATTTTTTTAAAAGTGAAAAATTTTCCTTTTAAGTTTCTTACACAAACGTATCCGTATTACTTTTTTTCAAATAATATTTTTACTGATTTAAAATGGATAAGGTCGAAAAAAAATTATTTTCTTTTTTAATATAGTTTATTTTACTTTAAAGTCTATTTATCCATCCACTCAGTAACTTTTTATAATAGTTTTTTTGGGAACGTGTAAAAAGAGAATTATTTGTATATTGTTTTTGTGGCTTTACCTTGTCCTTCTCCAACTCCTTCTCGATTTTGTCACCGTCGGTGCCCTCCTGCTCATTTGATTTCTCCTGCTCGCCACCTTCCTTGCCCTCCTTGGTCTCGGGTCTGAAAATAAATAAAAAATAAAATAAATGTAGTTCAGGCTAAAAATGCAATTAACTCGATTGAAAACTCACTCTGGCTTGGGAATGTGCGCATTCAGATCCAGCTTTGTGCAGATCTCGTCCCAGTCGGGGAAGCACTTGTCCTTCATGCGCGACACGTGTCCAATCAAATTGGGACACTTTTCGGTCATGTAGTCGCGCAACGGATACGCGATATCCTTGGACAGATAGTGGAGCTGCGACAGCACCGCAAATGCGACCACATCGAGGGTGGTCGGCTCGTCGCCAAAGAAGAACGGCTTGCAGTCGAGCATCTCGCTGAGCACCTTCAGATCGTTCTTGCCAAACTCCTCAATTTCCTCGGCGCTGTGGACACCGATGCCGTGCGCCTTGAGCTTTTTCGTACCCTGGAACCACTGGTTGTGTTGAATATTCGGTTGCCATATTTTGCAATTGATTGCAAATTGTTTTTTTTTTTAAGTGGTTAAGTGTAAACAAAATTGCAGTGGATGCACAACGGGGGAAGTGGTTAAGAGAGCAGTTACACATACACACACACATGGGGTTAGAGCAGTAGAGGAAACACCATCGATAAAATTAACATAAAAATATACAATAAAATAAACGAAAAAAAAGAGAAAAAACACCATGCAAGAGTTAGTGATAATGATAATGAAATTTCGTTTTTGGATCTTATTTGTAGGTTCTTGTGTTGTTGTTGTTTTTGTTATACTCTGTTTACGACGTGATTGGGGGTTTATTAGTTGGGTGCAAAAGTGAGTTCTTAAAACTTGATATATATACTCTTGTATATATACAAATATACCCTATACATACTCTAGAGTTTCTGGCATAATGCGAAAATCGATAAATATCGATAATAAGCTATAATTTAAAAGTTAAGTTCTTTCAAAGCTGTTTAGTACAATGAATAGAGTGTTTAAACAAATGTGTTTCTACTTGAAAATCGATAAATATCGATAATTATAGGCTACAATTTAAATGTCGCTAATTCATAATTAAAAGTTGTTTTTACATTGTTAACGGAGTATTTTCACACTCAGTTAAAGCCGATAACACTTTACTTGAAAATCGATAAATATCGTAAACTATAAGGTACAGTTTGACAGACAAAAATTTATAAATCCTTTTTAACCTATGTGTATGATATTTTCACAGCGCGAACAGAGTACTTGCACAGTCGGCTAGAGCCGACTACAAACAACGTATTTTCGATTTGCTTCTATATTTTAGTTGTCAATTGTTTTGTGGTATTTGTATATATTATCTTAATTGGGTTATATGAGACAGGCTACGCTGAACATAAACAATAGAGGACAATCGAGATCGCAGGCACTGTTTATTGTTTATGTCCACATGATACACTACTATAAACAAAACTTAAACTTTATGTAACGCTAGGTCTGGCATTCGATCTGTTGTACGATCTGTGTATATAGGTGTGCTAAGTATGTGTTTGTGTTTATGTTTGTGGTAGGTGCAACATAATACGTCAACGATTCCAATAGTCTGCTTCTGTTTGAATTCTAGATGTTGTTTTTCTCTGCTTCTGCATCTATCTTTATTTACATTAGCCAGAAATGCCAGAACCATTAGAAACGCAGCCGGAAAACCCGACTCAAATTCCCAATAAACATGGGGACAGGCAGGCAGGCAGGCGGGCAGTCGAGCTGGCTTCGAGCCGTGTTTATCAGTTCATGGAAATTGATTGTCTAGATTTATTTCGATTAAATTTACCTTGCGACCGAATGTGATTTTGAAGAAAAAGTTCAAAATCGAATTGGGCAAACGCAAACCGAGCGCATGCTGCAAATTCACTTTGTAGCCCTTGAGGACATTATCGGGATACTTGGCGCGCCAATAGAAGAGGATCCAGATTAGATGATTCTCGAGCATGGCAATTGTTGCATAGGACACGTTGCGCTGTTCGGCTGTCAAGCCGGCATCCAGATTCTTATCATATTTGGCCGATAGCTCCTTAATGATGATGGCCGAATCGGCGATTTCCTCGCCATTTAGCTCAATGAACGGCAATTGACCCTTCTTGGAACGGAAACGCATCTTATGATCGACATTCTGGAAAGTGAACACGGAAATTAAATTATATTAAAACAAATACGAAAATTCTTTACAAACGATGAGTAACCCCATTGACTAAAGATTGGGCTGACTAATAATATGTATATAGTATGTATTGGGTGAGGCAGGCGATTTCTGTGTTCTGTTGATATTATTTTCAATAAAATTTCCATATCATGCACATTCCGATTCATGGCCCTGTGTGTGTGTGTGTGTGTGTGTATGTATGTATGTGTGTGCGTGACTAATATGCTTGCAATGTAGTTCAATCTCTGCTCCCACGCAACCCGGCGTCAGAGCCTGCGCTGAGGGCGGGGCGGAGAGGGGGGGGGGGGGGGTAATTGTCTTTTGCCATACCGGCCGCTAGATGGCGCTCATGACATACATAGGCCTATATACACATACATGCTTGCACACTTCTGTATGTATGCCAAAGCGAGATGCTGCCAGCCGAAACAACCACTACAAAAAGCTGTACCGAAAAATCAACCAACACCCAACTACCCCCACTGTGCATACACACACACACACACACACATACACACTCACACAGTGTTCGAGCAGTTCCAATTGCCGCTTTTTGAATTTGGCATATTCCAGTGTCAATGGCTTCCAGTGTGTACACCACACGTACGCGTACAATATGCATGCGCCGTTAACCGTTACAAAAAAAGTGACAGTTATGTCCGGCATATTTTGCGTGTGTGTGTGTTTAATTTCTAATTAGAAATTGTCCACAACAAAGGCGGACAGTCATATCGGGGCGTAGCATATTTCATGCTTTGGCGCGGAGGGCAACAAACAGGGCGAACAGGGCAAACAGGCAGGGTGTGGTTGCACACTCGCACACGCACACACACACACGCAAATACAGGCAGAGAGCGCGAGAGAGCAAAAGAGATTATGTTTTCCAGCAGCAGCAGCAGCATCGTCGCTGCCCAGGCTGAAAAGGGTGGAGTCGTCGTCACATTTAATTCCAATGATCCACAAAAAGGCTGCTTCGCAAATGGAAGAAACTTCTTCCACCAACGCATATAACTGTTGTCGCCGCAGCAACAGCAGCAGCGGCAGAGGGCAGCGACTGCAGCTGAGGACAGCCGGCGACGCATTGTCGCTACACAATGCAAATGTTTATTTTTTTTTATTAAATCATTATGCCAATTAAGCGGCAACGGAGCTCAATTTTGGCGCAGTGTAGAGTTTTGCAGGGCTAACAATTGGATGCATGTTAAAGAAACGACACCAAGAAAAAATAATAAAAAGAACAGGGCAACAACAAGAACAACAACCAACACGCCATGCAATTATGCACTGTTTGCGTGTGTGTGAGAGTTGGAAATCCACACCCTGCCTTAAATCCAAAAGAGCGGAGTTTTAGCAGAGAGAGCGAGGTGAGGCGAGACGAGCGAGCGAGTGAGTGAGCAACAACAAAGGCAGCGACTGTCGCCGCAGCCGTTGCAGTTATTGCATATGTGTGCGCAGTCTTTGTTTTAACGCAAATATGCGGCTATTAATTAAAATAATAAAAAAAAAAAAAACAAAGCAGGCAAAACAAGAGTAACGTTTGACTGCATTTGTCGTTGACATTTGTAAAAAGCAAGAAAAAAAAATTATAATGCAAAACAACTCCACTTCCCCTCACACACACAACTAGCGCACACGTACAGTTGCACAGACACACACACACACATGCAGAGTTGCCAGACCGTGCCGCTGCGTCAACACTTTGTGCTGGCAATATTGTACGGCGCGCGAACATTTGAATAATTGTGAATGGCATATTGTGAATTGAGTAACGGATGTGTTTGGCGTTTTGCTTTTGCGCCGCAATTAACACAAATGAATTGAAAATGGAAATAGAAATGGAAATTTATGCACGCACCACAATAACAAAAATAACAACAACAACAACTGCCGGCTGCTGGCTTTATTTGTAATGCATATTGAAAAAGTGAATTAATTGCACAATATGCATGCCTGAAATACTTACGAATGGCAGTCACATTGGAATGCCAGCAATGCGGGCGGCAGCCTCGCCTAAGTCAAATGTTATTGTAGTAGTTGCTGTTGTTATTGTTGTTGTTGTTGTTATTGGTGCTGCTGCCTGGCGTTGTTAATGGCTTCGACACGCTTGTGGTGTGAAAAAATATGCGTTTGGTTTATCACCCGTCTCCTGCTGCTGTTTATTTTTGGGCAAGGCAGAATGTGCGCCTGCCTCATAATGTATACAAAATGCAGCAATGCGTTTACAATAACAACAACAGTGCGTGTGTATGGGGGAGGGAATGGGGATATAGATAACTAGCGCGCCCTTCTACTTTATTCTGTGATTAATGAAAATGTCAAAGGTTCAAATTTCGTTCCGTTCGCACGCACTCAGAGTTCAGTTTGTTGAACTCTCCAAAAGCTCTTATCACAAAGCGGAACAAAATGGAAAGTACGCTGCGACTGCGTACACAGTACACTGC
Source organism: Drosophila nigromelanica (assembly GCA_004149465.1). Classification (NCBI taxonomy): domain Eukaryota; kingdom Metazoa; phylum Arthropoda; class Insecta; order Diptera; family Drosophilidae; genus Drosophila; species Drosophila nigromelanica. Next base: position 89,936 of record SCDS01000591.1, read on the forward strand.
ACACACACATCCATACATATAGCTGACGCCCTGTCAATCATAATTGCTAGCAACGGCAGCAGCTGCCGTTACTTTCTTTGGCTGCCTGCAATTGCAGCCAAATGACGATAAATCAATTCAACGAGCCGCAGTAGCAGCGGCGGCTACTGCGACATAGGCAGCGGCAGCGGTAGCGGCACCGGCAGCATATGGCAAAAGCTGCTGGCGCATTATCAGCTTAAGAGGGGAATTTCATCTCGCGCGCCCAACTACTTGAGCATCAATTAACATTCTTTACAGCTCACACTCACTCAACCTCTCCCCCGCCCGCTCTCGTTAGGCCATGTAATTAATAAGATTAAAAAAAATAGAAGGAAAAACAACAATTGCGACGTCGTGCTGTTGGTTGCCTGGAGCCGCACCCATTTTTGTAAGTCTATAAAAATATGATGGAAAATATGCAAAACGCATCGCGCGCGCGCCTAAAGCTTTAAAACTTTTGGAGCGTCGCGAGCGATGTTAATGGACAGTGGGACAGAGTGGACGATGTGGACAGTGACAGGGCAGCTACTTAAAAGATAAGGCGCAGTAATATAAAGAGTGGGTGGAGCAGGGGTTGGGGGGGACCAGAACAATTTTTTTTTTATTAAAAGCAATTACAAAACGGGCACAAACGGGGCTTGGAATTTGTGCAAGGCAAAGACAGAGACTGAAAAAACTAAATGAAGCAGAGCTGCAGCTGCAGTCGGCAACAAAGACAAAGAGCAGAGCATTAAAATGGGAGCCGCTGCTGCTGTTGCTGTGAGGGAGAGCGAGAGAACAACAAAGAGAGCGAGTGCCAAGTGCAAAATTTGAAGCACAACTTCGCAGTGAGGGAGTGTGTGTGGAGTATAAAGCACAACTTATGTGAGAGCGGCGAGACGATGACAACGAAACGGCAGCTAGGCAGAGGCCAGGCACAGCGCAGCGCAGCGGCGTCGGCGCACACACAAATTTTATGTATACGCTGTTTTATGTAGACGCACACAATCACACACACACACATGAACATGAACAGACAGGAATAAAATCCAGCAGCAGCAGCAGCAACAACAAAACGCCTGGCCTGGCTCGGCTACAGGTTCAAATACGAGTACACACACCAATACAGGCACGCATTGGAAGTCTGTCTCTGTGTGCGTTTGCCGGGATAGAAAGAAAAGGCAATGCTAAATGTATCCCTTTTCAGCACATGCTGGCCTATAGGGCGCGGTGCGCGGGCAGGTCACAGGCTTAGCACACAATCATGGCGGTTTTTATGTATGAGTGTGCGTATGTGTGTAGAAAAAATCTCTACCGCAAAAATACAGATGTATGCTAGAGGAAAAGAAAAAAATATGTGATGATGAAAAACCCGCCAGGGAAATGGGAAAATCAAGTAAATGTTAAATATGTTTTGCAAGAGAGAAAAAAAAGAAACTGCTGGAAAATGATCTGCGGAAAATTTACCTCGTACTTGAGCGCCACCAGACGCAGCCAAGTCTCCACTTTCAGGCAATATGGCGAGAGTGAGGGCAGCAGGGGGGTGCGCGAGAACTGATACAGATAGATAATGTCCTTCTCGAAGTTGGTCTTGTGCACATTGAACTTCTGGGCTGGCGCTTCCGATTTGGCCGCTGGCGCAGCGGCGGCAGCTTCGCCACCATCTTTCTTCGCATCGGCCGCGGCTCCATCGGCAGCGGCAGCGGCTGGCGACGCCTTCGCATCCTCTTTGTTGTTGTCTTGGGCGTTGTTAGCGGCAGCGGCAGCGTTCTCAGCAACGGCAACGGCAGCGGCGACAGGCTCGGCAGCAGGTTTTTCCGCCTGCTCGGCGGCAGCAGCATTTTCTGTGGTCGCTGCTGCGGCTGCTGCAACTGCTGGCGTTTCCTCAGCGGGTATTTGCGCTACTTCAGTTGCCATTTTTCGCTTTTTGTTTTTTTTTTCTTTCTTTGATTTGAAGTTGCGCTTTCTTTCAGATTCTTCACACTTTTCCTTGTTCAAATGCACGCACACACACACAGACACGGCATACGGGGCACGGAGCACAAACACACACACAGATGAAGAGAGAGAGACGAAGTCGCAGTCGCAGAGTCACCACCAACTACAGTTTCAAAAAATGCACCACACAATTTGCGCACAGTTTAAAAGGGAACCGTACCAACCAGACGCAACCGCTTACAAAACAAAACTGAACGGTAAATTTCCATTTCAATATTTTCCAGCCATGGCAACATTAAAGCAGCGTTGCTGTTAACCAACTTATCGACCTGCCGCTGTTAGACCTCCAACGGTCGCTGTTATTAACAGAGTGCACTCCACACGCTGTATTTTCCAACACACTGCACAACACTAGCGAGTCATTTTCACAAACAAAGCGCGTCAAGTGCGACAATTATTGACTAAAAATTTATTAAAAACGTAATTAACGCAACTAATTTGGACATTTAAACGATGGGCGCTGCTTTGGGCCTTTGTTCCGTAGCGCAGGTGTGTATTAACAAACCAAATAGTTGTCTGGACTAGTGGGAAAAACATATTGCGCATATGGCAAGCAACTGCCGTAAAATCGATGCACAGAGCTGGCAACTTTGGCTTAAAAAGAAGCTAAAAAGAAGTAGCTAAACTAGGCTAATTTTGATAAAAACAAGTTTGTAGAAGAAGCTAAGAAGAAATTGCTAATTTATGTAGTTTAAATTCAGTTAAAAATGGGTAATTTGAATTGTTACATTTAGTAAAATCGATACAGCCAACTTTGGCGTGAAAAGAAGCTAAAAAGAAATGGCTAAACTTGGCTAATTTGGATAATTAAATTTAGCAACTTTGGCATGAAAAGCAGCTAAAAAGAAATGGCTACACTTGGCTAATTTGGACTGTTACATTTAGTAAAATTGATAGACAGTGATGGCAATTTTGTTGTGAAATAAGCTAAATTAGATAAAATTTTGTTTTTTATTAATAATTTACTTTTGCAGTGCGCGCTCTGCTGCACGGGCACAGCGGCTTCCATGTGCTGCTCCGCTTGCCCCACCTGCAAGAACTCCTCCTCGTCGCGCTTCATGTACGCCTTCATGTTGCTGGTGGGCACCGTTCTGGGCGCCATTGCGCTCTCGCCCGGCTTGCAGGACACGCTAAAGAAGCTGCCGTTCTGTGTGAACTCCACGTCGACAATTAGCTCCCGAACAATTGGCACACTCTCCGCCGGCTCGCTGCAGGTGGACTGCGAATATGCCCTGGGCTATATGGCCGTTTATCGGCTCTGCTTCGGACTCGCCTGCTTCTTCACCCTGATGGCCGTCATTATGCTGGGCGTGAAGAGTTCGCGCGATCCGCGCTCCCACATACAAAATGAGTTTTGGCCGTTGAAGTTTCTGATCTGTTTTGGCGCCTCCATTGCGGCCATTTTCATACCGGATGGCTCCTTTGGGCCGGCCATGATGTGGGTGGGCCTAATCGGCGGATTGGCTTTTATTCTCGTCCAGCTGATCATCATTGTGGACTTTGCGCACAGAGTCGCTGAGAACTGGATTGGTGAGTTTACATTCTCTAAAACTTGATCTTCACTGATTGATTGACTGATTGACCAATTGACTGATTGCCTGATTGATGATCAGTGCACAGACTGAACTGTCAGAGTTGGAACAATTATTTTGTCACAGTAGTTAGCTTTTAAAATGCACTTTTAGCTATAAAAAAAAATGTTAAATTGATTGATTGACTGACTGATTGATGATCAACGCACAGCCCAAACTGTAAGGGTGCTGTACAGGAAAACAAGCTTTTCCGCGAACGTAAAAAATTGTTAGAAATATTTGTGGAAAATTGTTAGAAATATTTGTATAAAAAACATTTTGTTTTTAAGATCTTTTAAATTATTTTCATGTATCTTTTTAAAAATTCTTTAGAAACTAATGTTTCTAAAAAATGATTGATTGATTTTAGTGTTTTTTATAATCAATGAACAAGTTAGGAAAATGGGCTTAAAAATGCTTGTAAGAAACTTTTCTGATTATCATCAAATTCATATACATAAATCTTAGTTTAAATTAATTAAATACAAGTAAATTTAAACTTTACTAGAGCGAAAATTAGCTGAAATAGGAAGTTGAAATGCGAATTATATTGTGACTCAAACTATACTTGATATACAAATATTTATGATTGCATTGATCTTTGTTTATTTCCAGAGAATGCGGAGAATAATCGCAGCTATTATTACGCTTTGGCTGGCGTCACTCTGTTGGGCTATATTGCCTCGCTAACGGGCATAACCCTGCTCTATATCTACTTTACGACAGTGAGTGGCATTTCAATCAGCAATAAATCTCTAGTAATAATGATCTTCTTTTTAACAGTCGACTGGCTGCGGCATCAACAAGTTCTTCATCTCGATCAATCTCATATTCTGTCTGGTTATCAGCGTTTTGTCGGTGCTGCCAGCGGTGCAGGAACGCTTGCCACACTCGGGACTGTTGCAGAGCTCGCTGGTTACCTTGTACACCGTCTACTTGACCTGGTCCGCTGTGGCCAACAATCCGGGTTGGTTTTTCAATCAGCTTTGATTACAATATTCGTTATATATATATACCCCATTTTATTTGGCGCACAGAAAAGGCGTGCAATCCTGGCATGTTTGGTTTAATGGAGGACTTGGCGAATGCAACAACCACCGTTGCACCGCCCACAACACCCAACTCCAAGGTCACCTTCGATACGACCAACATTATTGGCCTCGTCGTTTGGCTGTTGTGCATCCTGTACAATTGCTTCAGCTCCGCTGTGGAGGTATCCAAGATCAACAATGACAACAGCGAGAAGCGTGGTACGTGCTAAACAGCTGCTCATCAGTATATCCTTGCAGATATTGTATATATGTATATGCTTAATCCGAGTTGTATTCGACATGTTCGTATTTCTATCTGTTTCTATGCAAAACTAACCACTTAGTTCAAAGACCTAGTTATTCAATTTTGCATAGATTTCTCTTTTCCCTATATATATTGAAGTCTAGAACACTATATCATAAAGTTCGATAGGAACAATTGCTCAAAAAATTGACATTTGTATAAATTTAAAACATTTTTGTTTTTTAAGATATTTTTTATCAAACTTGGCACTTGAGAGTCTCAATATGCCTACTATATATTCACAATATCTGATCAACATCGGAGCGCTATAGCATATAGCTCCCATAGGTATAATCGATTTAACATTTTTTTGTTGTATGAAAAACTTTTCAGTTTTTTAACAATTCTTAAGAAAACTCGCAAATTCTAAGCGTGGCCATGGCTCAAATAATTGGCTAAAAATTTCTTATGATATGGTAACTATATCGAGAAATGAGTTTTTGTTATTTAAAAGTTGTTGTTTAAATCTGACTCTTATATGATATAGATATCAATCAAAAATTGGCTAATATATAAACAACTCTTTTGTTTTACAAGATATCTCATTCAAATTTAGATAGAATAACATATGAATAACAAAAAGCCAATAAACTCTATTTACTATATTTATATATTAGTTGGCTAATATATCATTTTATTTATATATTGCGCACACCTGTTCTAACTCTGCAAGGGTATTTAAAATGCGGCTTGCCGTCGTTAATTGATATTGTCCTGTCACGCACATTGCACAGTTTCACAGCTCCTCCGTTTCATTAACTTTTGTAATAGTCCACGATTGCATTCTCACTTTTCATTTCTGCTGTACAAACATGTTGGCTAACAAGTTACTAACACTTTCTTCTATTCTGTTTTTTTTTATAATTATATTATTGAACATACACGTATTTTTGTTATGCATATACTTTCCACTAACCAACGTTGATTCTGGTTGGGTAACGAAACTGTGTTAAATATGCCCCGACACCCATAACTAATATAGTTTTAACAGAAGCTCTATCAGACACAGAGACGGGCGCCGGCGGCGACAAAAAGATCACCGACAATGAAGTCGAGGGCGTCACCTACAACTGGACCGCTTTCCACACCGTGCTCGTCTGCGGTGAGTTTAATTGACTTCTTCTTAGACCTAATTATCTTTTTAATACACGTATTTTAGATTACACCTAATTTATAATTCTCTTTTTACACGAAATATTCAAACAAATTTTGGTTAAATTTTTTAAATAGTTGTCTAAAAAGGCAGCTTAAGTGTACAATAAATAGTATTCAACATGTAAGAATGCTGCAGTCGGGCGTCACCGACTGCGTTATACTCGTCCACGTTTTTAATTCTTATTATTTTGAAAATGTTCGGTATTTCGTAAATTGTGCGATACGGAGGTGACTAACTTTAAAACTGTGGGAGATTTCTATTTTTGCGATTTGAGGGCGCGGAAATTTAAAAAATTTTTAAAAACTACTTTTCAAAAAAATTTTCAAAAAAAAATCAAAAAATGTTCTTTTATATATATGCATTGATTTTAAATGTAGAATCGATCTAAATGAAAAATCATGATCAGAATGCCATCAAACATGAAAATCGGTTCAGTTTTGACAAATTTATGGGTGTTTTAAATATGAGACCTATGGGTCCAGGATAGCAAGGATGCACCAGCATCGTATACATACAAAATTGTATTAGAATTATTTTGTTCAACATTTTGGAAAATGATTTCTCTAATCTATCTCTAATTTCCATTCTTCATAATTCAGTATAATATAATATAATAGAAAGTATCCGTAGCCTATTTAAAAACGTTCGTGTAAAAAGAGAAAATTAGTAATTTAAAATTGTAACTATATATATTATATTATATTGATATATATTTGTGTGTTCGTAGCTTCCCTTTACGTGATGATGACGCTGACCAACTGGTACAAGCCCAACTCGGACATTCAGCTCTTCAATGGCAACGAGGCTTCGATGTGGGTCAAAATCATATCCAGCTGGCTGGGCGTTTTCATCTACGGCTGGAGCCTGGTGGCGCCCATAGTGCTATCGAATCGTGACTTTAGCTAAGCAGCTAGTATTACAAAATATCTCCATAAACATATATATATATATACGTATAAATTATAAAAGTAGGCGTGGTCTATGCATGCAGCCTGGAAATGCCAAAAAACAAAATGGAATATGGAGCGGTGCTTAAGTAAATGTTTGCCATGGATTTAACGCGATATTTACTCATTAAACTTATACTCCAAATACAAAAACAAAACGATAATTAACTACTATATATATATATATACACATTCAAATCGAATCTTCAAATCTCAATCAATTCTTATCACTAAATAAAATTTAGTCAGAGTTCAATTTTGTTGCTGTTGTTGTTGCTGGGACTCTTTTTCGATGCTTTCCCGCAGACGCTGCAGCACCGTCGACTTTCCCAGTACTTCCATCATTTCCGCCACGCCGGGTCCTTCCTGCAGTCCACTCAAAGCGCCGCGCAGCGTTTTCATCAAGCCGGGAAACTTTATTGCCTCCGCTTGGGCGTAACTTTTGAGCGTTGCATTCAGCTGATCCTTGTGGAAGTCTGTCAGGGCGTCCAGTTGCTGCAGCAGCCGTTGCAGCTGCGCCGGCGTCAAATCCTTCAGCACAAAACTGCTGGGCTTGACCCAGAGGAAGCTCAGCTTGCCGCTGGTTAAGTCCTGCAGCAGAGTCAAGCGCTGCGCTGCCCACTGAAGCACATCCAAGATGTGTCCCTCGGCCAGGTCCAAATTGGCGCTGTGAATCCAACGTGAATGGAAGCTCGTTTTTGGGTTTAGCAATTTAGGAACTCACTGCGTGGGATACGCCTGCCGCACCAGCTGCTGCACATGCTCCACCAGCTGACGACGGCTCTGAATCTCCGCCAGGCGCGCCCTAATCTCCAGCCGATTGTAGTCATCCAGCAGCTCCGCGTTCAGGCGACTCGGATGCGCATTGACGCGCTCCAAGCGGAACTGCTGCGCCAGCTCGGCCAGCGAATAAAGCTGCGGCTTGGCATTGACTCGGTGCTCAAAGCCGCCGCCGGCAGAGACGATGTAGTTGAGCAGCGCTGTGGAAAAGTAGCCGCGCTCCCGGAACTGCTTTATCCCAATGTCGCCCTGGCGTTTGCTCAGCTTGCTGCCGTCGGCGTTTACGAGGAGCGGCAGATGCCCAAATTGCGGCGGCTGCCAGCCAAAAGCTCTGCGAAGACAAAACAGGTGAGCAGATAACAGATACCAGTCGAATAAGGTCTTAAGTATAATTGTTATTTTAGAATAATTTCAATGGAGAAAATTTTTCTGCTCGATATTAGAGGACGTCTTCAGGAAACTGCCTGTAAGATTTTGTGAGTCCAAATATATATATAGATTTATCGATTGAGCATTAGAGGAGAGAAAAGTGGGAGATATATAGATATATAATCGTAAACTAGTATAAAATAGCGTTCATATCTCATATTTTATAAATATACACACAAGTTAGGCACTGAGGGGAGATTTACAGATTATCTCGATTTGCCACGCCCCCACTGGGCGTAACCAAAAAAACTTAACACTTAAATATAAGCTGATCAATCCGATTCTACATACCAAGTTTCAAGGTTCTAGCTTCAACAGACTGACAACAAGACGGACATTAAGCAAACCCAAGATGAATTTTTCACATCGTTAACGAGCATAAAAAAGAATTCATATCCCATATTTTATAAATATACCCACTAGTTAAGCACTGCGGGAGCTAGATAGATTCTCTCAATTTGCCACTCCCCCAATGGGCGTAATTAAATAATATATACACCTAAACAAACGCTGATCAACCCGATTCTATATACCAACTTTCAAGTCTCTAGCTTCAACAGACTGACAACAAGACGGACATTAAGCAAACCCCAAGATGCATTTTTCACCTTCCATAGTTTATAAATATTACCCACTTGTAGAGCAGCAGATGTTTGGTTGTGGATATTTGCCACTCGACGCCGCGCAGCACGTGCGTGATGCCCATCAGGTGGTCGTCCACCACGTTGGCCAAATGGTAGGTGGGAAACTGATCGCTTTTCATGATCACCGGATCGCCTTCGGTGGCGCTGACATTGTGCTGCACGCTGCCATAGATGAGATCCGACAGCGGCTCCAGGTGCTCCGTCAGCTTGAAGCGTATGCAGTGCGGCGCGCCCTTCTCCAGCAGCTGGGCCAGCTGCTCCTCGGTCAGGTGGCGACACTTGTTGTCGTAGCGCGGCACTTGGCGGGTGCGCAGCGCCTCCTTGCGCAGCAGCTCCAGGCGACGCTCCGTGCAGAAGCAGCGATAGGCGCTGCCACGCTCAAGGAGTCGTTCAACCGCATCGCTGTTGGAACAAGATTCGATCTTAACTCAAAAATCTATCAAAGGAATCCAGCTCACCTGTAGAACTGTGTGCGCTGGCTTTGGATGTAGGGTCCCTGGGCGCCGCCAAAGCCGGGCCCCTCGTCGATTTCAATGCCCGCCCAGAGCAGATCCTCGATGAGCCGCTCGGTGGCGCCCGGCACCAGCCGCGTTTGATCCGTGTCCTCGATGCGCAGCAGGAATTTGCCGCCCGAATGCCGCGCGTACAGAAAGTTGTAGAGAGCCGTGCGCAGGCCGCCCAGATGCAGGTGGCCGGTGGGACTGGGCGCGAAACGCACGCGCACCTCGCTGTGGCAGTCGCGGTGTGTGGCACGGAGGAACTGCCTCAGCATTCTGGCCCGTTGCACATTTAACATTATAAGCTAAAAAGAATCGGGTAGAAAGTGCAGCAAAAGCTTGTTTATATTTGCGGGCGTAACAGCTGATAGCGTTGCCAGCTGTCTATAACTATCATACATGCCAGTGTTGCCGGAGATCTTTAAATTATTACAGTTACAGTTCTTGGCGGCAGAGCGCTTTTACAGTATGCAGGCAATGCATACAAATTTATAAGTTTGTTTCGGTGTGTGGCACGAAGGAACTTCCTCAGCATTTTGGCGCGTTGCACATTAACAATGTAAGCTAAAAAGGAACGAGTAGGAAGTGCAGCAAAAGTTTGTTTGTAACAGCTGACAGCGTTGCCAGATGTCTCTAACTATAATAAATGTCAGCGCTGCCAGATAGCTTTAAGCTATTGCAGTTACTGTTCTTGACGGCAGCACGCAGGCAATACATTACCATTAACAAGTTAAGCAAAAAGTATCGAGTAATTGAAGCCGCAACAGTTTGTTTACATATGCCGCTTTGAGTTGTGCCACAGCTGACAGCGCTGCCAGATCGCGCACAGCTACCACGCATGCAGTTCTCTTTTTCTGCTTCCTCTTCGGCAACTATTTCGCAAGGCGTGCAACGAAAAGCGAAAAAGCTAAATAAATAAGAAAATGGTTGGAACAACTTTAACCGCCGACGAGAAGAAACAGCTCATCCAGCGCAATCTGCAGGAGACGCTGGGCGAAGATAAGCTAACGAAAATTCTGCAAGAGCGCGATCTAAAAATCTACTGGGGCACAGCGACAACGGGCAAACCGCATGTCGCCTACTTTGTGCCCATGTCGAAGATCGCCGACTTTCTGAAGGCCGGCTGTGAGGTGACCATTCTGTTTGCCGATCTGCACGCCTATCTGGACAACATGAAGGCGCCGTGGTCGCTGCTCGCTCTGCGCACCAAATACTACGAGCAGGTGATCAAAGCGATGCTCAGCTCGATTGGCGTTCCGCTGGACAAGCTGAAGTTCGTGCAGGGCAGCGACTATCAGCTGTCCAAGGAGTACACGCTGGACGTGTACAGGCTCAGCTCGCTGGTGACCATACACGATGCCAAGAAGGCCGGCGCCGAGGTGGTCAAACAGGTCGAATATCCGCTGCTCTCCTGTTTGCTGTATCCGGGCCTGCAGGGCTTGGACGAGGAGTATCTGAAGGTGGACGCACAGTTCGGTGGCGTTGATCAGCGCAAGATTTTCACATTCTCCGAGAAGTATTTGCCGCAACTGGGCTATGAGAAGCGCATTCACTTGATGAATCCCATGGGTGAGTCAGCGGATGAATCATATTATTTTTATAGATCCACAATTAAATCATTTTGCAGTGCCCGGCTTGGCTGGCGGCAAGATGTCTTCCTCGGAGGAGGACTCCAAAATCGATCTGCTCGACTCGCCCGCCAATGTCAAGAAGAAGCTGAAGAAGGCCTTCTGCGAGCCGGGCAACATTGCGGACAATGGTCTGCTCTCCTTTGTCAAGCATGTGCTCTTCTCGCTCTTCAAGGAGGGCGAGGGCTTCGAGATCAATCGTCCTGCCGACAACGGTGGCGATGTTACCTTCCTGCAGTACGCCGAACTGGAGCAGTACTATGCGGAGAACAAGCTGCATCCGGGCGACTTGAAGGCCTCGGTGGAGAAGTACATAAATCGCCTGCTGGATCCCATACGCAAGGCTTTCGAGAGCCCCGAGCTGCAGTTAGTAGCTCCGAGTGAATATCTCAAAACCTCTTTTATACATCTTTTTTGATTTCATTATTAGAAAACTAACTGCCGCCGCCTATCCACCGCCTGCCAAGGTGAAGGCGAATGCTGCGTCCGCTGCGGGAGCTGCTGATGAGGATGCGCCACATCGTCTGGACATACGAGTGGGCAAAATCGTTGAGGTGGCGCGTCATCCCGATGCGGATACACTTTATGTTCTAAAGATTGACCTGGCGGAGGCGCAACCACGCACAATTATCAGTGGCCTGGTCAAATTCGTAACCGTTGAGGAGCTGGATCAGCGCTTGGTGGCGGTCCTCTGCAACCTGAAGCCCTCCAAAATGCGCGGCATTCTGTCCGAGGGCATGGTCCTGTGCACCTCCAAGTGAGTGCCCGTAAACTGATCATCTTGAAGTGCTCATTTGTGTTTCCCCACAGCGCTGATCACACCGTCGTGGAGCCCATTGTGGTGCCGGCAACAGCTTCTGCAGGCGGTCGCCTGGCCTTTGAGGGCTACAGCGGCACGCCCGACGATCAGTTGAATCCCAAGAAGAAGGTGTGGGAGAAACTATCTGTTGATTTGAAAACCAATGCCGCAGGCGTTGCCGTTTGGAGGGACAATTTGCTGCTAACACCGGAGGGAGAACAGTTGACCAGCAAATTGGCCAATTGCGCCATCAAGTAAACCAATATCCAGCATACCTGAGCCGAGTAATACTTACTAGAAACCTAGCAAAGCTGACAGACAGACAAACAATACAGAACACACTATCGCAATGCATTTTTGTAACCTGCTTTAAATGAGTTTTCATTAAATATAATGCTTAAAAGAAATTTTCCTATTTGAAATTGGTTTTGAGTACTTTTTTAGCGCCAAAACGATGCCAATTGGCGCAACAGCTGATTGAGCTTTTACAGCACTGCCAATGTACTCGTTGTGGTTATCGGGGTTATCGATAAAAAAGCCGATTATTGGCATATTTCAGTTTTAAACAGTTCGGCAACAGGTAAAAGAAATTTAACAAAAAATGCCCGTGGTGGACACAGAGCAACTGGTGCTGCTCCAAAAACAACAGCGACAGGTGCGCAATATATGTATATTGGCGCACGTGGATCACGGCAAGACAACGCTGGCGGACTCCCTCGTGGCGAGCAACGGCATCATTTCACAACGCATGGCCGGTTAGTTGTTGTTGTTGTTGTTGCCGTATTTTTTGGATTTCAATTTGATGCGAAATGTGTGTGTTTTGTTTGTGCAGGCAAACTGCGCTACATGGACAGCCGCCAGGATGAGCAGGAGCGCGGCATCACCATGAAGAGCAGCAGCATTTCGCTGTATTATCAGGACGACAGCAATGCGGATTATCTGATCAATCTAATTGATTCACCGGGCCATGTGGACTTCTCCAGTGAGGTGTCCACGGCGGTGCGTCTGTGCGATGGCGCCATTGTCGTTGTGGATGTGGTCGAGGGCGTCGGTCCGCAGACACGCGCCTGCCTCAAGCAAATCTACGAGGAGCAACTGAAGCCGGTGCTGCTGCTCAACAAATTGGATCGTCTGATTCTGGAGAAGCAGATGACACCGCTGGATGCGTACTTTCATCTGAGCCAAGTGCTCGAGCAGGTCAACGCTGTGCTGGGCAGCATATTCGCCTCCGATGTGCTGGCCAAGGAGGATTTGAGCGACAAAAACAACTACGAATCAGCGCTGGAGAATGTCGATGATTCCGATCTGTATTTCTCACCGGCCGCGGGCAATGTGGTCTTCTGCTCCGCCTACGATGGCTGGGCATTTGCCGTCGGTGATTTTGCGGCCACCTATGCGGAGCGGCTGGAAATGCCGCGTGCGGAGCTGGAAAAAGTGCTCTGGGGCGATTTCTACTACAACAGCAAGAAGAAGTGCGCGGTGGCTGGGGCACAGGAGAAGGCCAAGAAGCCCATGTTTGTGCAGTTTGTGCTGGAGAACATCTGGAGCCTGTACGACACCATCGCCGTGCGCAAGGACAAGGACAAGCTGCCACTGATAGCCGAGAAACTGGGCCTCAAATTGGCCGCACGGGATTTGCGTTTGACCGATCCCAAGCTGCAGATCAAAACGGTGCTGGGCCAGTGGCTGCCGATCGATCGCAGTGTGCTGCAGATGGTGGTGCGTCACGTGCCGGCGCCGCACTGCATCAGCGAGGAGCGCGCCCAGCGCCTGCTCTATCCGGCCAATGTGGAGCTGAATTCACTGCCGGCACAAACGCTGGCGCTGAAGGAGAGCTTCCGCAGCTGCAATGCGCACAGCGCGAATGTGATTGCATTTGTGTCCAAGATGACGCCCGTCCATGTCAGCCAACTGCCACAGAATCGGCCCAAGCGCCTGACGGACCAGCAGCTCCAACAGCGTCGAGATGAAGTGCGTCGCCGGATTGAGGAGCGCAAGCAGCAGCAGCAGAGCGAACAGTCCACGCTGGATCAGCTGACGGCGGGTATGGAGCAGCTGGGCACCAAGACGGATCAGGAGCAGGAGGAACTGGAAGCGGTACCGGAGCCGGAGCCGGAACGCAACGAATTCGAGTTTATTGCCTTTGCGCGCGTCTTTAGCGGCACACTGCGACGCGGCATGCAACTGTACAATCTGACGCCCAAGCACGATCCGCGCCAGCCGGCACATCGTGTGCCGGAGCAGGCGCCGTATGCCACGTCGGTGACCGTCGGGGAGCTGTACATGTTCATGGGCGGTGAGCTGCAGCTGCTGGAGGAGGTGCCCGCTGGCAATATTGTGGGCATTGGCGGCTTGGAGGCGCACATCGTGAAGACGGCGACGCTGAGCAGCACCCTCGACTGCACCTCGTTCAGTGAGCTGAGCATCATGGCCACGCCCATATTGCGTGTAGCCATTGAGCCGGTGCATCCGCAGGATATGCCCAAGCTGGTCAAAGGACTGAAGCTGCTCAATCAGGCGGATGCCTGTGTCCAGGTTTCCGTCGCACCCACGGGTGAGCATGTGATCACCACCCTGGGTGAGGTGCATGTGGAGAAGTGTGTCCACGATCTGGAGCAGAGCTATGCCAAGATCAAGGTGAACGTATCCAAGCCGATTGTCTCGTTCCGGGAGACCATTGTGCCGGATGCCACCGTCGATATGGTCAACGAGACGATTGTGAAAACGGCCGATGACAAGGATGTGACCAGAAAGATTGCCACACAGCAGACGCTCAACAAGCTGGGCACATTGCGCGTCATCGCCCTGCCCCTACCGCACGCGGCTGTGCAGCTGCTGGAGCAGCATGCGAATGTCTTCAAGGTGAGTTCATTTAATAGTTGATTGGCTTGGCATTTACCTAATCCCTTGGTCCCTCACTTTAGGAGCTCGCTGCCACGCCGCGCAACACGCTGCTCTCGGAGAAGTTCTCCTCGCTGCTGGCCTCCATCCGGAGTCAACTGGTTGCCGCGCTGGCGGAGTTGCAGCTCCATGGATTGAGTGAACTGACGCCCGTCGAGCTGGTGCAGCGCATTTGGGCGCTGGGTCCGCGCAACTGTGGCACAAATATTCTCCTCAATCTCAGCGACTACGAGCAGCCGGACTTTTGGCAGGCCAAGACCTCCGACACGGATGTGCGCGCTGCCAGCGATGCTCGCAGGGATTTCAATAGCTCCCTGGTCAACGGATTTCAGTTGACGACGGGCGCGGGGCCGCTCTGCGAGGAGCCCATGCAGGGCGTTTGCTTTGCCGTCCTCGAGTGGACGGTGCAGTCCGAGGGCGAGGATTTGAATGCGCGCGGCTTTGGACCCTTCTCAGGTGAGGCTGCGTGGAATTTTTGTGTAATTGATTATACCCACAAAGAGAGAGAGAGAGAGAGATAGAGAGAGAGAGAGAGAGAGATAGAGAGAGAGAGAGAGAGAGAGAGAGAGTGAGAGAGAGAGAGAGTGAGAGAGAGAGAGAGAAGAGAGAGAGAGAG
>SCDS01000592.1:3580-51144 GCA_004149465.1 Drosophila nigromelanica
ACAGTTTCAACATATTGGCACTTAGAACGTATCTAAATACATATAGACATATATATTCACCATAAATGTGGTTTGTCGCATATGATTAATTTATGTAGTTCCGTTTACTGGAAGCCGTAGCGTGATTGTATCATAAGATCTTTAAAAGTATCACGTAGGCCAGTCGACTGAATTTACATGGGTTATTTATCTATAAGTTATTGCCTTCCGAGAGCAAAAAAGACTCAGGCGACAAACTTGATTGAGTGTCAGCGGGCAAAAGAATTTGATGTTTACGGAATGCATTACATAACAACTCAATCCACAAACATATGATAACAAATGCAATGCAATGCAATGCAAAAAAAAGAAGGAAAATTAACGACACACGTCGTCTAATTAGCCACAATATTTTAGCCTAGTTAGTATGTTGGCAGCTGGCAGCCCGCCTGCCAGTTGGGGACTATCTAATGAAATTGTTAGTTCACTTTATGAGCAGCTGTGCCATAAAATTGTAATTTATTTTAATTTGCACAGTAGCAACTGCCGCCTGCTTACACACATATGCACCCAATATATATATATATATATCTGTATATATACTTATACTTAGTATTAAGTATATTTAACTGTTTAACGGCCTGGCTCTTAGAAAGTGCAAATGCTTTTGACCTTCGCTCCGTATTTGCCGTAATTGGAGGAGGTCTTGAAATTAAGACTTTTGGTCACGCAATATAAAACAATATTCTCAATATAAATATTGTATAGTAACAATATTCTAAATTCTTGATTGGTTTTTCGGATTATTAATTTTGGGTTTTATTTATTATTTTTTTTGTGGTTTTCTCTAAAGTCAATGCGCAAATTGAAGGTCGCCTTGAGAGCGGCTAAGACAACAAGAAGTTGACAGTTGAACAATTTACATAATATTATTTACCCAAAGCTTATCAAAAAGATCACAAAAAAAAAATAATAATAACTAGGCCTTAAGTGGAGTGTGCTAAATACACTAGAACTAGATAAACTATGCAAAATCTGTTTTGGATTCTATGGAAACCTGTTTGGCCGCCTCAAACAGAGACAAACTCAAGCAGAAAGCCCCCCAATAAAGATATATTGGAATATGTCGGCGACTGTACATTTTTATGCTTCTCCTCGAATAAAGTTAAATGGCATTGTGATCAGTTATGATTTCCTAGGAAATATTTGGCCATAGCTTATGCAAATCTTTCAAATGAAAATACCCAATCATGGAAATCTACCCTCTTTTTTTTTGTTGCTTTTGTATTTTAGCTCATCAAACCGCAGTATTTCCGATTCGGCGATGTTGAAATGCAAACAAATTAACACTCAGAATGACCAGACATTTAGAACGTTCAACGCACACAAAAAAATCCCCATGTAAGTGGGAAAATTTATATATATATTTTTTTTTGAAAGTAATTCAAGTCTCTCACGCTGGCCATGACTCAGTTGGCGGCAGGTTAACTTTTTGCTGCTGACGTTTACGCGTTTGGGGAAGACCAAAGAGACCAGTTAGCTGTTTACACATGCGTCGTCTGCCTCCTTTTTGTGGCAGCAACAAATTAATAGACGTGGCTTAAAGCCTGAAATGTAAATTTCTGTTGAATTATGGTTTTTGTCGGTTTTTTTTTTTGGATTTTTTTGTTTAATTCTTTGCCATAAAATACAACTCGTGACTCAAAATGTGTCGCCTGCAGTTGACCACACTTGAAAAGTTGAATATGCGAGTGGTTGATTTTCGGGCTGGTGGTTGGAGTGGTTTTCCCAGCTATTGTTGTTGCCCCACCTGTGTTTGCCTGCCTGTCATTTGCAGCATGGCATCGATTTTTCGCACAAGGACAAATGCCACCTGTTTGATGGCTAATCGGGTCAGGTGTGAAAAACGTTTAACAAGTGCCCCAAAATGGGGCATGTCAAATGCAAAAACAATTTTCAGGCGTGGCCTGTCGTGTGTGTGTGTGTGTGTGTGTGCCCACTTCATTAATTTTGTACATGACATTAAAGTTTATAGCAAGTACATTTAAAAGAAGCACAAAATTAACTTTCTTTGTGTAGTTGGCAAAACGGGTTTAGTTATTTGGTTTTATTTCGTCTTTGTTTAAGCCAATGATCGCATTGCAGTCGCCGTTTAACGATTAAATAATATTCATGAAATTATTGGTGCACATATATGCTCTTTTTGGGGGCTCGTTCGATCGAATCGAACTTGGCGGGTGATTAAGGCGCTTTTAATGTATTCCCAACGTGCTCGCCGCGACACGCCCTGAAAATGTTCACTGCACTTAAGTAAGGCAAAGCGATAAAATTTCAGTCTAAATTTAAGTCGGCCCGGCCACCGGTGGTGGCTAACAACTTGTTGACAAGCGATCAAGCCTCTCTGCAAATTGGCAGAGTCCATACTGAAATTCCATAGGCAGTCCAAAAAAAAACCCCACATTTAATTTTGGAAAACATTCATCCTTTTTAATTTGTTATTCGCAATAAGCTTTGTTTCTTTTGAAATGAATTATATAGGAAGATTTCCAGAAATGTGAGAAACTTCCCCAACTGAAATTGTCTTACTTATTTTCTTATTTTGATTTAATTATGTTTTTTTAAATTTGTTTTCTGGCGAAATGTTGTCAAAAGAGGATTGATTTTTATAAGGCAAATTTATTTTACGAGTGTACCTATTAATTTTGTATAGAAGTAAAATTTCTGGTAAAAATTCATGTTGGGAGTTGTACCCAAAAATCATATAGAAATTAGTTAATATTTTGTGAATTGATTAAATGGGAAATAAAGTGCAATTTTAAACAGGAAATATAATTACCCGTCAATTTTGTTTAACAAAAATACATATTGAAATAAAATTGAAATAAATTTATTATTTAATTTATATATATTTATGGCTTACCCTTGTTATAGCATTAAACTTGAACTTTCTCTTGCTCTTGCCGTAAACTAGAAAATATAAAAATAATACAAAAACAATGCTATTATAAATAATATAAATGTATAATAAAAGGTAAATCTGATAAATACACAATCGTAGTTTATTTATGTGGTTTTTACAACTAAAAATTATACAAAATAAATGTTTTGATTTAGTGAGCTCATCTTACAAATTCAGTGGAATTCGTAGTAAAAATTTGCAAATCTATTTAAGTATCTATAAAAATTCCGATGCATAGGGATCGTAAATATTGTTTGGCTTGTAAATTGCATTAATTCAGCGATTTGCGTTTCTAAAAATATATTGTTTTTGTGCAAAAATCAAGTGAGAAAATTGATAAATATATTTTTCAATTTGCAGTTAGCTCACATGCAACAGCAGCTAATCTATAGAAATGACTCGATTCGATTCGGAATCCCCTTACTAAAAACAAAAATTATCATTTACGCAAAATGTGTGTTTGGGCGACTGAAAGTCGTTGTAGTAATTCCCCTGCAAGTGGGCCAAAATGTGTGTGTTTGTTTTGGTTAGCGGCGATGACTGTTTGCCGGGTTAGTTTTGTTTTGCTTTTGTTTTTTTTTTTTTGGATCTCGTGATTGGCGCACGTGACGCAAAACCAAAACAGAAATCACAAAAGCCAAAGACAAATCAAAATAAAGGAGACAAAAAAAGAGAAAAATCAAAATCAAAACCAAAACAAAGGTGAGCGTGCGCGGGCTATTTTGCATATTCAAATAAAACAATTTACGGTTAAATGCGAGACAAAACAACGCTAAACGGCGTCATCTTTGGGCCAGTGAATCAGCCGCAGTCGCAAATCCAGTTCGATAAGCTCTAATTGAAGTGGAGATTGGCATGGGGGATTGATATGTCAGTTGGACAGTGTCAGTTCCTCCCCCTTAAAATAACCCCCCGTGCCGCCCCTGACTGACTGACAGCGAACAGAGAACAGCTCAGCGAGTGGCGATTTGGGAAAGCAAAACTTCGATATTATACAATAATTAGCAACAAAAATGATTGCCGTTTGTAATTAATGCACATAATTGTGAGCCAGATCGATTAGAAATAGTAGCTGTAATGGGAAAAAATTATAAAAATGCTTTAAAATGGATTTTTAATTGTATTATTAATTGCACCTTATTCAATTATGAATTGATTCATACAAAGTATTGCCAGCCCTTGCAGCTAGCATATTAAAGACAACTACTTAACAAAAAAAAATTAAAAAAAAAATAACAAACTAAACCGAATAAAATAGATTATTCTAGGAAGTTCTGAGCAGACATAACAAGGGCACAGTTATTTGAGGAAATTGAAAACTCAAAACAGCAACAAGGCTGACAGATTAAAAGATCCCATTATATATTATATAATACTATGAATATACTAAGAGCTTCCCACTTTAAAATAAAATAATAAAATATATTCTTTTAAGTGTATCTATTTTTCAATATTCTAAAAGCGTAAAGCATAATCTGAATAAATATCCATTTTATACAAGGCTTTAAGTCCTTAAAGAGTATATGCATTCATGCATTTATTTGATGTATGTATAGCCTGATATAGGTGCTTTACGATATTATTTTTTGCGATATTATTTTGAAATAAAAATTCTACAAATTTCATAATTATCGGAAAATAAATAAGCAGATTATGCAAAATGTTAATTAAACCAGCACTTTTATAATTCAATTCCCTATATAGTATCAATAACCTAAACCTCTCCGTGCAATGTCGCTTTCTCAATGCCAATATTTGGCCAAACGGAACTACTTTCATTATAAGACCTGCCAATTATGATTGATGGCTATGCTAATAAAAACTACTCTATATTCTTTATTTTAATTCGGAAAAAAAACCCTGAAACTTTTTGTTGCCATGTCAAATAAGTCAAAAAAAGTGGACTACGTGACTGCGTCAAACAAACTCATATATATGTATATATATGGTGTATTGTACCTTTGATTAGAACGAAAAAAAAAAAAAATAATAAAAAAAATATTGAAAAAAAAAAATTTAAATGTAGTTTTCAACTTTTGCCGCCTGTCCGAAAATGGTTAATTATAGAACATAATTTGTTTGGTAACTTTGTTTTATAACTTGATGATTGATCATTAGGACCGAGACCAAAAAAAAAAAAATAGTAGTAACTTTGTCTTATGTAACAAAAGTCAAAAATTGCAAAGCGGAGCTACGGATCAACCTTCAATTCTTAAAGGAGTAATTTCAAAGCTTCCACATTTATTTGTAGACAGCAATTAAAAAAAAAAATTAAACAAAACAAAACAAAACAAAAAGAGCAAGCAAGAGAGAGATGGAGATGCAGAGCGAGAGGGGCGTGGGGAGGGGCAAGGGGTTGGCGTAGTTGTACTTCACTTGTTTGGGCTTTGATCATGAAACTTCAATAAAACAAACAAACAAACAAACTGGTTGATCAGCTTGCATGATCAGCAGGGTTGAGTCGGGCCCGGGCCGGCTCGAACCGTGTGCCGTGCCGGACTGGGGCGTTTTGTTTCTGTTGCTGCTTAGAAGCTGCGGCCAGTCAGCCGTTAAAGGGTCATGGCCAAGGACAAGGAAATCCCAGTGAATGGCTCTCTGGCTACGAGCTGTGAATCACGACTTAGACTCCGGCTCCGTTTCTAGCTCCGCCTTTGCCCCAGCTAAACTGAGCTGAGCAGCTCAACAATTTTGTTACTTTTAAAACCTTGAGCAATTGTTATTGTTATTATTATTGCTGTTCTCTTCTACTACTATATTTAATAACTTTAGAATGAGCTGTGCACAATTAAATTTAAATATTAAATAAAAGCTAAATTAAACAGCAGTTTTTTAAATGTTGTGCCTTAATTATGCAAACGCAGTTGGCAAATAAAAAGTCGGAAGAAAAGTTGGCCAAAAGCCTCGAGTGGCAACCCAGAAATGGCCCGACTATAATATATATGGCCAGATAAAATATATACGTACTATATAAGCAAAATGGAAATTTACGTTAATTGCACAAAATTGCAAAGTATTTCTAATATGCCTAATAATCTTAATAATTCCTAATATTTAACAATTAAATGTAATTTTTTTTGTTAAATTTTTTTGTATACCTTATATAGAGGGTATTTGAATTGTGTAAATAAATATGTTAAGCATTTTGTTTTAAATACAAATTGAAATAGAATATATGTGAATGACCTGTACAAACTCGATTTTTGTTTTATAACGAAATTTGGTCAAAATAATCCTTAATACATTTATAAAAATCGGCTGGATTTGCTTAGCACATTAATAGCTGCCATAAAAATCCCAGCTTATATATTAAAAAGGCAAATTGTAATTCCCATAAATTTAGCTAAATTCAATAAAATTTGAGTTTATTTAGCTTAAGTTATGTTTACTGCTTCTTGACAAGCTTGTCTGTCAGCGCATTTAATCTGCGTCATTTCGATAATAAATGTTCTTTTCTTTATAGGTATTATATTTTATATGCTGGCTGGTGTTTTGGCTATATTCCTTACCAATTTATTAATTATTATTTTAATTGCATAACGTGTTGATTATCTCATTGCTAGTTAGCTTTTAATGATTGACAATTAGCTTATGCAACTTGAACTTCAAATTGCTTTTCAGTTTATTCTGTTTAAATATTTAACAAGTGCGCCCTTTTGTCGTTGTTTTTTTTTTTGTTTTTTTTATATTGTTTACAATATACTTATGTATTAAGTGCGGCATGTGATTTTCTACCTTCCCAAATGGGTATCAATTAGTCATGCTATTATTATTATTGAATCAGCTCCTCTGTGGATTTTAATAACTTCATGTGAAGCATTTAGTCATGTGTTGGTAGCTCATTAGCTAATTTATTTGCTTAATTATTTAGTTTTTTTTTTTGTTTTGTTTTTTGTTGTATTTTGTTTTTGTGTTGGCCTGCTGCAAGGATGACTGCATTTGCAACTGCAGCAACGACAAGTGCAACAAATTGCTCGACAGCGAATGTAGATCAATGGCAAAGCGAGCGACTAACTCTGAATTTGGTTAACTGCGAGACTTAAACCTCAACTAAATGTCATTCAAATGATCTAAGACCAGCATCCAATTAGGCGCCAGCCTCGGCTAAAAACAGTAGCCGCAATAATTGAACACTATCTGATTGTGTGTGTGTGTGTGTGCCGTCTGTCTGTCAGTCTACGTGTGTGTGTGTGTGTGTGTGTGTTATCAGCTTACAGGAATTAACTAGTTAGTCGCAGATTGTCAGCTGCATAGGCTATGCAAATGTTGTAAACAATTTGCCAGATGTTTTGACGGCATTTGTTTATGCCCAGTTAAGATTAGTTTAATGTGTTACATTAACGCATGCAAATTAGTTTAAATGCGCTTTCATAATATTTATACTCTAGTTACGCGTTCGGAGGGGCCAAGAGAACGGGCATATTGCGTTTGTCCTTAATTATGCCGGTTTGATAATTGTCAAGCGAGCAAGGCAGTTTAATATGCATATTCTTAATAATATATATCTATAAAATCGGCACAGGTGGTTCGATTTCTGTTGACACGCCCATTAACGCCCCATTGCTTAATTAGAGCGTAATCAATTTTTTTTTTAAAGTATGCAAAGTCAATAAAATTTATACACATTTGTGGATCTTTTTGTACGATGAGAAGGAAAATATATATGAGATATTGTAAGAAAAAGAAAGGTTGTTATCGATTTTTATCGATATTAATGAAACGGAGCAAGTTATCGAAAAAAATATTTACGAACTGAATGAGACCAAGATCAGCTTTCTAGCTTTTGTAGTTTCTGAGATCCTTGCGTTCATACAGACGGACAGACATACGGACAGACAGACGGACAAACAGACGGACATACGGACATGGCTAAATCAACTTAGCTCGTCGTCCTGATCAAGAATATATATACTTTATGGGGTCGGAGATGCCTCCTTCTGCCTGTTACATACATTTTGACAAAATCGTTATACCCTTTTTACCCATTTTCAATGGGTTCAGGGTATAAAAAACCATAAAACCAGAGTAGCATATAAAAAATAGTAATACAGATATAGAGTATCTAAAAAAGAATGAAATATCTAGAGGAGAGTTTTTAACGTAGAGTGTCTAAAGTATATAATATTACAGAATTTAGAAGAAAATTCTTGTTGGGCAAAAGAGGTATCTAAGAGTACAGCATATAAAGTAGATTATCTAAGAAGAGTTAAGAGTTATATCGAAGTTTACCTAAAGTAGAATCTCTAGAATAAATTACCTATAGGAAAGTTCAGTCTAAATTAAATCGAAATTTTAAAATTAGAAAATAATTTTAAATTAAAAAGGTTGAGTACATTTGGTATCTAAAGTCAGCATTTAAAATAGAGTATGTAGGATAGACTATCTAGAGCAAATAATCCAGAGTATATTACCCAAAGAAGAGTATGAAGAGAAGATTGCTTAAATTAAATTACCTTAAGTAGAGTATATAAAAAGATTACCAAGAAAGAGTATCTGATTAGATTGCCTAAAAATGGTAAAGATAACCCAAAGAGTGGAATATTTAAATTAGACACCTAAAGTAAAGTGAATACCTAAAGTAGAACATCAATTACCAATAGGAAAGTAACTAAAATAACTTGAGTATACATTCAAAACTTCAAAGTAGGGTATCTATTAGTCATTTGACTACAGCTATGTTTACTTCATGTAGGCAGCCACTTTTTAATGGCTCTCACGAGTTCCTGTTCGGCTTTCCAATTAGTTCTTGTGCATGTGTAATATCCGCCTGTAAACATATCAATTACAATAGCATATATTTTGTATGTATATGTATGTAGATTAGGGGTTGTCGCACGCGGCGTATGCGCAATGTTAAATATGCTCGCTGCTGGGATTTTTGTTGCTTATGGTTTTTATGGCTTGTTTAGGCTTTTTTAATGACGCGCGGAGGCTGTGACAATTCCAAATATTTTTATATATTTGTCGTTGCGCACGCGCTTGTGTCTAAACCCAAGCAACAACAACAACAACAGCAGCAGCAACAATAACAGCAACAGCAGCAACAACAACAACAGCAATGCCAAGCGCCGTTCTAGCTGGCGCACTTGAACTTGGTCGAGTCAGCTCGCTGCTCGACCCACTGCCAAGTTGTGCTTTGGTGAGAGGAAACCCCACAGCAGCAACAACAACAGCAACAACAGCAACAGCAACCAGCAGCAGCAACAGGCAGCAACAAGATTGCTCCAGCTGCGCTCGTTGGAGCAACTACGTCACAGAGACGCGTCATGCGAAAACCTGTCGCTGTTACTGTTGCTGTCGTCGTTTGGGTCTCGGTCTCGGTCGCCGCTGGCGTCGTCGTCGGCGTCGGTTCGGCTGCGCTTGTTCGGTTGGGCTGGTGTTGGGTATTTAAGCGCTGGCAACTGAACCTGGGGCATGCATTGATTCGCTAACATTCGCTCTAAAGACTTGCCAACCCCTCACAGTGTGGTCAAGTAGTTTGCTGCTCTGTTTTTGTTGTAATAAAATCTTAGCTGAACAAAATCACAATTTTGAAGAAGGATTCACACACAACTCGAAAAGTTGCACAAAAAAAAAAACAGTTTCGAGTTACGCGTTTAAGGATACATACATCGAAATAAACGACAAACGTGTCTTGTGAATTTTGGAGAGTTCTTCTTCTGTTCTGTTTAGCTAAATTCTAGACGCAAATCAGTTTAGTTCAGGAGCGTTTCGGTAGCCAAAAAAAAAAAAAAAATAAGCAGTGAAAGTGCAAAATATTTCGAGTGCTTATTGCAAAATCAAAGCAAATCAAATCAAAATCAAATCAAACAAAATAGTATTCAAAGTGCAATACTTTGTATAAATTTTTAAATTTCTAATCAGCAAAACTTTAAACACAAAACACACATAAGCAAAATGATGGCCGTTGCAGCTGCCCAAAAGAACCGCGAGATGTTCGCCATTAAGAAATCCTACAGTATTGAGGTAAGTGCCAAAGATCATGATCATATCATCATCAGCAAAAAATGATCACATTAAGATCACATATGCATAAGCTAAGCTGCGGTCTACGTGACTGCCCAAAGGTTTCGAAAAGCGTCAAATCTAGTTAGTTGGTCATAAAAAAAAAGCACAGCTTATTTTTGTTTCATTCGTGTTTTCAAATTGGGTCTTCAATCCTGGTGAAGAACAACAACAATAACAACAACGCCAGCAAAAAACAACAAACAAATAAACAAACAAGCAAACAAGCAAGCAAATAAACAAACAAACATTGACATGTGGACAAAGTTATTATTTAACAAATTTAAACATCAGTTGTAAAGATCTCCGCCTGATTGAGGGAGAGTGAAAGTGGCCGACAAAACATTTGCCCTGCACTTACACAGACGCGTCTCATTGTTGATCTGTTGCTGCCGCCGCTGTTTATGTTGATGTTGTTTATGTTGTCGAGCCGACGCAAAGGTTTACGATAAATACGAAAAAAAAAAACCGAAATAAAAATATGAAATCAATAAAGATGATTCAATGGCTCGCATCTCTTTCATCAGCAAGAGAAACTGTGAAAACCCAAAAAAAAAAAAAAAAAACCAAAAACAAAAAAAACTGCAACTGCTTGAGGCCCGTGGGCAAACATCATATCATAATTTATTATACAGTCCGTCCGCTCTGTGTTGCATCTGCAAATAGAATAGCTGACAACTCTATTCATAAAACACATGCCAAACAATAACTTGAACTTTCACACACACAGTTTTCTTATGTAAGCCAAAATAGCTGCAGGGCTCGGTCGGTTTTAAGTTGGTCTAAAGTTCATTTTTTTCACACAATCTAAAGTTAATTTCCGGCGCATATCCTGACCACACAGAACTTTCGATTTCAATTGCAGAATGGGTATCCATCCCGTCGCCGCAGCCTTGTGGATGATGCACGCTTCGAGAGCCTGGTGGTCAAGCAAAACAAACAAACGGTGCTCGAGGAGGCGCGCAACAAGGCAAATGGTGAGCACAAATTTAAAAAATATATATATTTTATACACACACAAAAGAATTATTTCAATCAATTTCAAATTAGTTTTTCTCAAATCAAAAAATTCATTTAAAGTTAAAGTGCAATTTAAGAGCAGACTTTTAAACTGATTTCTGCTATTACAATAATTTTGCCCAATTTAATAAAATAAAATTCAAAATTCTTAGTTAGAAGAAAATGAAATGCAAGCAATTTTAAAATTCATTCATTTTAAAATTTTCATTTAAAATGTTTTTCAAAATTTTTAGTCCGAAAAATTGTTACATATTTATTTATATTTTATTTGGTTCACTTTGATTTTTCATTAAAAATATTTCTTAAAATTTTTTAGTTTGAAAAGTTGTTACATATTTATTTATACTTTATTTTATATGATTTTAACTTGATTTATTTTTTTGTTTTGTTTTTTGAAGACGCCTCGCTTGAGGAATGCATTCAGCAGGCAAAGGGCGAACATGTGCCCGCCGAGCAAAATGTCGAGCTGCAGGACGAGCAGCCCAATTTGGAGCTGCCCGTTGAGGATGAATATGTTGCAGGTGCTTATCGCTTTTCATTTTCAATTTCTCATGATTATTTGCCTTTATTTTTATTTTGATTATGAATTAATTTTGATTTTATTATTATTTCCGTTTTTATTATTTGGTTCAGTTGAGGATATTGAAACTGAGGCAACGATTGAAAATAGCGCTGAGCAGCAGCCCGGCGATGATGAAGTGCCCACAAAGAAGAACGGTAAGTGGGCGTGGCATATAAGTACTTCAGTAGTACTGGGTGACAGAAACTTAAGTGCTTAATATGATAAAGTGCCAGCACTCAGCGAATATACGACACTGATTGTGTGTGTGTGTGTGGGAGTGTGCGCCTAAAAGGCTACACCCACACACACACACACGCACAGCACAGATTCAACAGGGTAAATGGCGCATTTCCCTTTTTCATATTTTACGCTCGACTTAAGCAGCCGCAATCACAAATACGTTTTCATGGCAACCAAGAGGGGGTCGGTCGAGGGGGTGGGGGTGGCTGGGTGGTTGCCACACGTAGCTCACTTATTCGCTTACGTGACTGTAAAGCCGCTTGACTTGCTGATTGCCTCAACTGTGATTTTTATATTATTTTTTTTTTTGTATTCTTTATCCTTGCAGATTATGGCCTCACCGAGGACGAGATTGTGTTGGCCAATGCCGCATCGGAATCCCCAGAAGCCGAGGCGGCTGTCCAGGGCGCCGCTTTGGTGGTCCGCCTCAAGGAGGGCATCTCCTCGCTGGGCCGCATTCTCAAGGCCATCGAGACGTTCCACGGCACCGTGCAGCACGTGGAGTCGCGCCAGTCGCGCATCGAGGGCGTCGACCACGATGTCCTCATCAAGCTGGAGATGACGCGCGGCAATCTGCTGCAGCTGATCCGTTCGCTGCGCCAGTCGGGCTCGTTCAGCAGCATGAATCTGCTGGCCGAGAACAATATTAGCGTGAAGGCGCCGTGGTTCCCCAAGCACGCCTCCGAGCTGGACAACTGCAACCATCTGATGACCAAATACGAGCCCGATTTGGATATGAATCATCCCGGTTTCGCCGATAAGGTTTATCGCCAGCGCCGCAAGGAGATTGCCGAAATCGCGTTCGCCTTCAAATACGGCGATCCGATTCCGCACATCAACTACACCGAGGTGGAGGTGAAGACCTGGCGTTCGGTGTTCCGCACCGTGCAGGATCTGGCGCCGAAGCACGCCTGCGCCGAGTACCGGGCCGCCTTCCAGAAGCTGCAGGACGAACAGATCTTCGTCGACCATCGCCTGCCCCAGCTCCAGGAGATGTCCGATTTTCTACGCAAAAACACCGGCTTCTCGCTCCGCCCCGCCGCCGGCCTGCTGACCGCACGCGACTTCCTCGCCTCGCTGGCCTTCCGCATCTTCCAGAGCACCCAGTATGTGCGTCACGTCAACTCGCCCTACCACACGCCCGAGCCGTAAGTATATATAATATACGTATATATATATATATGAAAGTGAACATCAAAAGCAAAGCTTTTGTGCGCCCTCTAATTGCATTTGCCTGCCATTTTGTTGGCTGGCTCCAACCAACAACGGCTTCCGCTTCCGCTCGCTTCCGCCCGCTGCTGCTGGCAACTTTTATTGTGCGCCAAATTAGTTTAACAATGTGCCAGTGGCAGCTATTATTCAACGCCTAATTGTTTTATGCACACACTTTATGTTCATTTTCCCCCCCTTTTCCTCCCCCCTGCAGCGATACCATCCACGAGCTGTTGGGTCACATGCCGCTGCTGGCCGATCCGAGCTTTGCCCAGTTCTCGCAGGAGATTGGACTGGCCTCGCTGGGCGCCTCCGATGAAGAAATTGAAAAGCTCTCCACGGTAAGCAGACTTCTTTTTGTTGTTGTTGTTCTTGTTGCTGTTGCTGTTTAACTCAATTGCCAGACTCATTTGGCCAGCTTCCGTTGACATTGGCCGCCAGTCAAGTGCATGAGTTGGCCAAAAACAGGTGTTTCGCCAGTTGCTTATTTTGCATTTGTTGTTTCTGTTTACCTCCATTTTACAGGTCTACTGGTTCACTGTTGAGTTCGGTCTCTGCAAGGAGCACGGTCAGGTCAAGGCCTATGGAGCTGGTCTGTTGAGCGCCTACGGTGAATTGTTGCACGCGATTAGCGACAAGTGCGAGCATCGGGCCTTTGAGCCGGCTGCCACCGCGGTGCAGCCGTATCAGGATCAGGAATATCAGCCCATCTACTATGTGGCCGAGAGCTTTGAGGATGCCAAGGATAAGTTCCGTCGCTGGGTTAGCACCATGTCGCGTCCGTTCGAGGTGCGCTTCAATCCACACACCGAACGTGTCGAGATTTTGGATTCGGTCGACAAACTGGAGACGTTGGTGCACCAGATGAACACCGAAATTCTGCACTTGACCAATGCTATTCACAAGCTGCGGCGCCCGTTCTAAAGTGAATGCAACTTCATCCAACCAACCACACCTCCCACACACCCCACACACCCACCCCTCACACCCACCCCACTTAAAAACCAGCATACAGGTGCAACGGTCTCATTTTATACAAATTAATTTTAAATTGACATACCACACACGCACACATACCCTGCAAATTTCCGAATCAATTCTTAATGTTTTTTGTTTCGTTTCGAATACTCTTTTTGTATATTTTGTTTTTGTTTTCCTCTTTCTCCTCCTCACTTCACACATTCTCCTTTTCCACCACCACTTTGTGCATTGCATATTTATTATCCCAACTAAATATTATTGGACCAAAAAATCGTTAGACTTGTAAGAAGAAGATATAGCACACTATAATCCACACACAGAATTAGTAGGAAAGAAAGAAAAAGAAGCACATTACAACCGCTGTATACTCAGCCCACATATTGTTTTTGTATTATTTTCGTATAATTATTTACAGAAAAATGCATATATGTGAACGCGTTTAAATATCCACAATCGTTAGCTAAACAGTTAGCCCACTATATTAAATATAAATACATGCAATAACTGTATTTGTATTCGTGTAGAGCAAATTTTTCGGCATAAAGAAACCACAAACTCAAAAAAAAAAAACAAACAAAATACAAAAAAAAAAAAATTAATCAAAATGTAGAAGAAATAGTTGATGAAAAGTTCGAGGAAGATTTTTTCTTACATTGTACAATAACTGGAAGCGACAATATTACAATTGTGTACTATTATTATTATCTATTATTATTATTTGTATGACTATTATGTATTGTATTGTAGGTATGTAGAGTTTATTATTTTACTTATCTTAAGTTTTGTGTATTAATAAAGTTTAAAATACTATTGAAAAATAATTTCAAAAGCTTTTCTTATTTTGTTTTATTTTTATTTTTTTTTAATTTGTTTTCAGCTTTACCTTTTTGTTTTTGGCAACTATTGCTTTATTATACTCTAAAGTCTGATTCTGATTAGGGAACATTTGTGAGATGCGATTTGTGAGAAGACAATTTTAATATTATTTTGGAATCAAAAAAGATTGCGATAAACGTAAACGAATTAGGGAACAACAATTTCAAAAAAGAATTTAAAATATAATATATATATATATACTCAATGAAAATACGTACCACAAAAGTCAAAAAAAATTTTCATAAAAATTTTAAGCTTGAAAAAATGTTGAGTCAACAAAGAACAAAAAAAAAAAAAAAAATTAAATAAAATAAATAAATAAATATCGATGTATATGCAAAAGTAATTGCTATAGTTGTTTTAAAATATATTTATGCTATATGAACCAAAATAATGGACTTAAATAATTCAATACTATATATCACAATTAACTTAGCTCAACTTAACTCAATTTTATTGCTACTTCTTGTTGCGAACACATTCTATCGATAAATAATGAAACCAATTGTTAACATTCAATTAAATATCAATGTTGAAGAAATTTAAATATTAACCAAGATAACTCTATTTTAAACTTGGCAGTTACATATAGTAACAATATATACATATATATCTATATATTTATCTATATTTAGAGGCAGCGGGTTGGTCCCCATGCTTGTGTAGCAAGCTGCAAAAAGAATTATCAAAAAGAAATGTTTAAAAAATATATATACTTATATATCCATATACTACATATATACTATATACATACAGTAAAAGGCCAATCTGCTTAAATAAAGCTAATTTTATGCGCAACACCTTATATGAAATGGTTTTTATTGGATTTTAATTAGATTTTGGACTGGCTAAGAGGAACTAGAACACGTTCTTAAAGCCAGCTTTTGTCCTATAGACTTGTTTTTTATAAGCAAACACCAGAGAATTTGGGTTTTGAAATTCTATATTTATAGATACATTATTAATATCGTAATGTAAAATATTTAACCCGGATTTCTAATATACTTATAGCAGCTAATCAAAATTTCTTGGAACCAACATTTTATAAATTTAATTGAGCTCAATTTATTTATTTTTTTATAGACACCTAAAATTTTTTGTTTTTTTTTATTAATTTTGTACTTCTTTTAAAATGTCAGCTGATTGTCTACATGACCTACCTCAGCGTGTGTCGCAGATTTATCGCATGGCAATTACAACAGAAACTCAAGCGTTATGATAATTGACTGAGTGAATAGAAATCGAATGTGTTAATTGCTGGCAGCAGAATAAGCTGATCGGATGTGGGCGATAAGCCGATAAAACCGGGTCCGGGTAATACTAGAAAACGTGCCAGCTGCCGTTCGTAATACTTTAAATAGAATTAAACATAAAAGCGAGTAATAAAATTCGCAAGTTCAACGTTGAGAAAGACAGTTAAATACCCTATGTGCAAAATTTAACAGGATAACACCAAGAAAAAGCGGAAATATTGTGCATACATATTAATATACCCTATAGGGCGAAAAGTAGTTTACTTTTTATTATTGTTATTTGCACATTGGCTTTTTGTACAAATATTTAAATTTGACAGGGTATGCATATGTTTTATAAAATTAATATAGGTTTTTTTAAAGAATATTCTAAAGATTTAATTTTGATAAATATTACAGTGTGTTGTTGTGGGAATTATGTGAACTGAACGACAAGTAATAAGTAAAAAACGTGGCAAATCTTAATGACTTTTTTATTTTATGAAAAATTGACTCGCATAAAAGCATTTAATGTTCAGTTTAGCTGGAGTTCTATTTGTATTTTGATGGTTTGACTGATTTGGGTCATAAGAAGGTTAGGCAAGGTTTTTTTTTTAAAAAGTGCCCATTGAGCCACAAATGGTATACGTGTCTATTGTCAGCTGGTAAATTCAGTTGAGTTGAGTTGAGTTGAGTTGGTCTTTAGAACTTGGTCTTTGGTCAAAGTCACTGAATATTTGGGTTAGGGTTGCAGGAAACGCTCTGGGACATGAAGTTTGTTGAACCGCGGCGCGTTGCCAATGTAATTGCCGGAAGCCGAATGCACTTTGCAATTAAAAGCACATTTTTATTAATTGTTTAACTTAAACTTCAACTTAACACGGCTGTTAAAGACGTCGACGAGTCAGTGAAACACGTTTCATTTGGCCGGACAGCCGGACAGCTAAACAGCTGGACAGTCGGCCGTGCAAATCCATTTCAATTTTTGTAATTCAAATTTCAAATTTGGCTAATTAAAGGCGCATAAAGTGCCAAGGCCGGGCCTGGCGACGGCTTTGACAGTAGCCAATTGAACTAACTAGAACATTGTAGCATTTGGTATTTGGCTAATTGAATATCAAAGTCAATGACTTACACATTGCGCTTAGCCAATTCGCTTGGCATTGTGGCCGCCATTTCGGGCCAATTATTCGCGAGGTTTTTTTTTTGGTTGTATGGTTTTTTGTGATATATATACAATATATATATATACATATTTATATGTATGTATATATATTTATATAGATTGTGGGGCGTTGCGGCCAAACCGTTGGGCAGCCATTTGTAGACTGCGCAGTCGCCGTCGCCGTCGCCGTTGCGTCGCCTACGAGGCACACCTGTTGCAAATTCTAATTTAAATGATCAGCAAATATAATTGCCATGGCTCTGAGGCTAATTAGAACACTAACTGGTTCGTCTACGCGGTGCTTGTGATGGGGTTTTGTGGCGTGCGAGGGAGTTGCCTTTGCTTAATTTACATGTTTGATCAGGGAAAGCATCAATGGAATTTATGTCTTTGCTCTAAAGGTTTAAAAGAACTCAATTCTATAAAATCTAAATACCCTATGGGCATGCAACAACCCTAATATAAAGCATATGATATAATAGTTCTTATATGCCATATAAAGGATAAGTCTACAAAAAGAGAGAATATTCCTATCTATGAAGTTTCTACTGCAGAGTCTTGAAACTTAAATTTAAATTTAACTAAAATTAATCGATAATATTAAAAATATGAAAAGTTAGTTAACCTGGAAGTAATTTTTGATTTTACACAAATTGTAAAACCGCTAAACTAAAGGATATATTCAAAGTACATAAGCTTAAATTAAAATGCAATCAACACTGATCGATAATAATCGAAATATGAAATAAATAAATAAAAAATAAATAAAGCCAAACAGAAAATATATCTGTGTTTATAGAGTGCATAATAAAAATGTAATAATTCTCAGTTGACACTGATCGATAATAATAGAAATATGATCGATAAGCATAAGTATTTGAATGGATAATAGATAGATAAATCTTGTATTCAAACCTGATCGAACCCTATTTCCAATTGAGAATTTTTCCCTTTATACAATTAATTCCCCCAGTACCTATAGGGTATCGCCCAGTTGAGTGCTCGCACCTGGGACTGCACACCTTTGGCGTGTTTGCATTAATCTATATTTAAATGTCTTTTTTTTTGTGTTAAAACTAAACCAATACCTTAAGCGTTAGCTCCTCCAGCTGACCTTCAGAATAGATGCTTTGAGGTACAGCTTGCATGCAAAGTGGCTTCCAGAACATTATTATACCCGATTGCTCCATAATTAAAAGTTATTACAGCACCGATTGGCCATACAATCAGTTAGATAATTGCATAAAAGCCAGCCAGAGGCCAGGTGCTCAGGCCTGGTAATCAGTTCAAAAGCTTCAGAATCATAAGCGACACCTGGCCCAGACTCTCGACATCGAGTTAAATAGAAGGGCTGCGGCTGGTTGGGCAACCTGGGCACAACCGAGCACAGCAACCACTTTCAATCATAAATTAACATTAGAATTTTAAATGTGCGACTAATTAAAAATAAAATAGTTGGCTAAAAACCTGTGAGATTTCATGCCCCATGTTCCGAGCAATTACAAGAAAATTGTGCATTTTATTTTATTGCCACCTGATAGTCGGTTGCTATGTAGAATTCAATTATCCACCGCCCCAACAGCCCCAGTCGAACAGGTGGTCGGAAAGTCTGCAAGTCAGCTGGTCAGCGGACCAACGGGGCGTATGAGTATTGTGCTCATCGAGGGGCGTGGGTGTTGGGTGTTTGCTTGATTGATTTTGCGCCTCTTTAGCGGGCTTTCATTGTCTGTTTTTTTTTTGTTTTTGGTTTTTTTTAGCCATGTCAATATTTTTGTTTTAGTTGAATAAACATCACAATTGGGCTGCAATCGCAACCACAGTCGGGTGGAAAGAGCTGATGAAATGTCCACACAATAAATGAGTTAAGCTGTTCCGGATGTTGTCAGAAAGTCAAAGTTACGTTTGATTTTAAGTTAAGTTAAGTATATAGAACGGCAGTTTTCTGTTTGTTTGTTAAGTAGATATACAGACTTACACGCTCCAATGGGGCTGTTGACATTGGCTAATTAAAACTCGTGCGCACGTGTATCGCCAAAGGGGCGACATCACAGTCCAGGGGTCGCCAACAGGTCGAATTGTGAATTGATCATCATTTAGTTCGGCTATCAATATGAGCAGGTGTTATTCGTAATTGCCTGTAAAATAAATATAAATGGACATAAATTATAGTCTGAAGCTATTAAAATCTATAAATAGTATTGATTTATGATACTGAATACGTATATATATATACATAAATATAAATTATTATTTTTATTGTTAAGCTAATATGATGGCTTTATTACAAATTTGTGGCTTAAACAGCATTTAAGACTCAAATTAGTAATGCGATTTTTATGATTTCGATATGTGCCCCTTAAACAATTACAATACGACGGCTCTGTTCTATTTTAAGCACACTTGTCGCTTCTGTTCATAAAAGTATTGCATACGTTGGGGATATTAAAAAAGAAAAACATACTTTTCGGCGCATTTTGGTGAAAAAATAGTTGAAAGCATACGTTTTTTACCTAAGAAAGAAAAGCCACATTTCACTTTTAGAAATTTTATAAAATTCAAAGTACTTTTATTAATATATAGCGCATTAGCGTATTCATATAGAATATTTAACTATTTTTAGGTAAGGGGCCCTAAAAGTAATTTCTCCATCTATTGTTCATATTTGAAATCAGTTGAATCACAAAACATAAGCATAAGCTTTTTGCTATGAGACTGTTTGTTATATATTGGGTCAACGGATATGCATACAATTTAGATATGGAATATAAGAGCATACTTTTTAGTGCTTAGATAACAGCAACATTACGATATTTGAAGTATACGCTACCAAATTTTTCCCCATTCTACTACAGCTTTTCCTTAGCATTAAAGCTAATTCTCAGCAAGTTTTTACAGCCCAAACACAAGCTTTTTGCTATGAAAGTGGTAAACACTTTGTTAGAGAAACAAAAGCTTTGTATGGAAAAAGCGGTGACAACTGAGAACAGTGACTACTAAGAGTATACAGCTGCTTTTGCCATTCCAATTAAAAATTGTAGTGTCTCTTTTATTATAAAATATTATAAAAAGTTTGCAATAGATTTGTTTGCTTATAAAAAAACGATTATATATATATGTAATTTTTTAAGAGTATTTTATTTAAACAAATTTGATATCAGTCTTTTGGCAAATTGCTATCGCTCTTTCCTCTGCTGTAGGGCCTGGTGCCGCCGAGCATGCGCTCCAGCAGGCTCTGCTTCGATTTGCGCTTGCTGGCGAGCACCTCCTTGCAGAGATCATTGAACACCTCCGCGACCTGATCGACGTGATCCGCGGCGGAGACCTCGCTAAATTTGCACTCAAAGTCTTTGGCCAGAATTTCGCCCTCGTCGCGGCTAACCTGACGCAAATGGACCATGTCCACCTTGTTAGCGCAGAGCTGGACGGGTGTATCCGATTGCAAATCGGATTTGGCACGGCGTATATAGTTGAAACTCTTGCGATCAGTTATGGAGTAGACGAGCAACAAGCCATCGGCCCACTGCACCATCTCCGCAGCATTTGGATACTCATCTTCGGCCTAGCGTTGATTTTTCGATATACACATATATAGAACGGTTAAGTTTTAGATATAAATTATGTTTTGTTTACCTTGGGACATGTGTCTAGTATCTCGAATAGCACCGGTTCACCGTCCACCATGGACTCGTGCTTGTAGCGGTTTTCAGTCTGATGATCGTATTCGCCAATATAACGTTTTGTCAAGAAACGCACAATTAAAGCTGAAATTAAATTAAATGAGAGAATTTAATTTTGGGCCGGGCTATCATCGCAATCAGGTGTAAACCGAGGCAACGCCCCTGGTAAGCCGGGGGAAACAACACCCCTAAAAAACACAACTAAAAAATATGCAGCCGGGCGTAACCGACTGCGCAATACTCTTTTACAATATAATGTTTATTTTTTGTTGTTGTTTATTATTTGTATTATTTGATTTATTAATGAGGTCATCAAAAAACTGTCTGCTAAATATGGTGACTCTAGCATCAAAATTGTGGAAGATGGGAACGTGTCAAATACATTTTTTCATGATCTTTAGAAGAGGTTATCAGTAATTTGTCAGCCAAAATTTGATGTATTCAGTATTTATGAGATAAATAGATTCAAAAAATCTTAATATTTTATATGACGCATGATATCACGAGTATATATTTTAAGTTTAAAGTATCTAGCTTCAATCGCGACGCAAACTTTGCAAACCCAATATACTCTTTTCACTCCGTGTACGAGTAAAAAAAAAATACACTATTGGGTCAGCACTTAAGCGAGCGTGAAGGGACAAACTCATATACGACGGTTGAAAATTCAAATGCGGCCGAGGAAAAGCCGACTCAGGACAGGTGGAAAAAGGCGCAAAAGGAAAAGAAATTTGTATAAACCTTGAGGGGTTAATAAACCCAACTGAGAACAACAACAGCACATTTGAGTCTTAACGTCGCGTGTTTCAAGCAAACAAAACAACGCGAGAGAGGGGTGGGCGGGGGGTGGGGGTGGAGTTAGAGGGGCTGGGTGTGTGCGAGCTAAGCCGCTGGACATTTACAATGCAAGTACTTTGAACTCTGACCAAGTCTCAGGCGCTGCTTGGCAAAAGGATAATAATATATGGCCTGGCAGGTACTCTAGTCGGGTAGGTTGCCTTGGCTCATAAAAGTCTCCCCCTCGCTTTTTGTTTTGTTTAATGACATTTTCATCATTTTTAGCCGCACATTTCGCTTCTGTTTTAATTTATGCTTTGCTACAAATTTTTTGTATTTGTTTTCATTGAGGTTTTTTTCTCGTTTTTATTTTCGTTTTTTTTTATATATGTTTTTACGAGGTCAACGTTTAAATTTTTGTTGAAATTACGACAAAAAGACTGGCCACACTGGCGCCTCATCTGCCCGCGATGGGCATTAATCGATTGCGATGCTCTCGCGTTCATGTCCGCGGCCTTTTTGCCCGGGTGGGCGTCGTTTTAATTGCCAGCCACACACACACACACACACACACGCATACCCCGGCAGTTTTAGTGCATTAAATATTTGTGCTATATCTGCCCGATTGCGGTTGAATGATATTTAAATATATAGCTATAACATTTATCACATATACGATCGTCTGTGCTTAAAACTTTTCTGGCGCCTAAGAAATTCCATTTATGCCAAGTACTTTTATTTAATTATTTTTATTATATTTTGCACAAACTGATCATACTGAAAGCATTTTTCAAATAATAAATTTTACAATGCTGTAAAATGTATTTAACCAAGTTTATGTATTTAAGATAAGTACGCTCTAGATTTTTTCTAGATTTCGTTGCTGATTACAAAAAGTGACTGGCATAAAAATTTGCAAATTAAGGCCAGTATGCAGCACTTATTCATAAGCTGAGTAAAAAGCTAAAAACAATTTTTTGATCAGACATAATTATATCACCTGTAAAGGATAGAATGCAATATATATAAAAGCTGAACAAATTGAGTGAACTTTAGACTGATCTTTGTTACAAATCTTAAGTCTCTATTAAGTTTTCTTATAAGGCACGAATTTTATAGTTAAAAATCTTTTCATCAGAGATATAATATTTGAGAGATTTCTTTTATTATTTTCTTATTTTTCCTCTCTGGCCAAGGTTAATTTGCAGCACATATGTATAAGGAGTTAAAATAACTAATTATCATTTTTGACTTTGACATCTTTGATCAAATAAGTAAAAGCATTTATTTTTATTTACCGTTTGATAAATGCTTGTATTTAACACACAAATATACAAATTGACAAATCCATACAAACACCGAATAAAACTGAATTTTTAGCTATATTGAGTTTTTATTCTAAACTCTTCATTTGTCTTTTTGTTTTTAAATATGTATTATAAGGATTTCATGTGTCTAGTTAACATTAATAGTCAATATTTATTTAGCTCGAATAAAATCTGTTTAAACTATGTATTTAATTATTTAAAAAAAAATTGATTTTATAGTTTTTTTCTTTTTAACTTATGATTTAATGCAGAATTTTTATGAAGTAGTTTTGCAAAGTCAAAATAAAGAACGCATAGGGTAAATCTTCAATTATGAAGTGCTTTCAATAAAATTGTATAACCTGTTTCGTTCCCCTGTTCTAAAAATAAATATATTTTTTAAGTATGTTTTAGTAGCTCGGCAAATAAACTGAGCCTAACCTAATTCAAGAAGAAGAACTGAAAATAAATTCATATTTGCTATAAAGCTGCTCTTGAGAGAACTTTATAAATTGCCATTACCATATGTTTTTAATACATTTTTCCGCTTTTCCATTCCTTTCTAAAAAAAAGCCAGTTTAACTGCAAAATTAATCTTTATAGAACATATCAAGATGGAGTTGAACAAAGATTTTAAACAAACTGCTGCCAAAAATAGCTTTTACTAAAAGTTTTCTTTTTCAAATGGTTCAACAAGTGCGGCTTTTTCCCAGAATACCTCTTACTAAGTAGAGCAAGTATAAAGGGAACAAAGGCAAAAATGATGTCCACAGCTGTCAGTTTATATCAAAGCTTCCGCCAAATGATATTTATTAGTAGAGCATAACTCTAGTCATATTTCTTGGGACTAAACTGATGGCTTATGTTTTCGGGACAGTTTTCTAGGTTTTCGTCGCACATAAAGCACCAAAGTGTTACCTGAAGTTGACAGGTCGAAGGCATGCGGAAGTCATTGGGGGCCAACAAAATGTTACAAATTAAAACTTTTTTTCTCTAGTGGGGAGTGTTCTACGTGATGTCTGACAGCGAACATCAATTTGCAGTTAAGACAATGTCACCGTTATGATCCCGCCCCAAATATGCACGCGTGTGTGTGTGTGTGTGTGTGTGACACAGTGCCCGTCATAAATTAGTGGCTGCTCGGGGTGCACGCGTGTCAAATCGAACGGTGAAAACGATTAGAGCAAAATGCGAGCTACTCAAAGGCAACGACTACAGATACAGATACAGATACAAATGCAGATACAGATGCAGATACAGATGCCGATACAGATATGTAAGTATATATTTAGCGGCACACACGCACACACATAGAAGAGATACATGTGTGTGTGTGTGTGCTGCCACTTTATAAACAAAACAAACAACGATCTAAATATATACGAAATCGGCGATTGCTCAACTAATTTGCTGTTGCTCGCTGTTGTTTGTAGTCCCTGTATACCTCTTCTTTTTTCGTTTGTTTTTTATTTCTTTAATTGTTGTGGAAAAACACGATCTTACCACTCTTTCCAACACTGGGCGCACCGATAACCGCGATTTTCAACTCTGTCAGCGTTGACTTTTTACGCCGTATACCGCGCGTCGTCATCTCGCAATACCGCAATTGCCCAGTTTATATATATATGGGGGAATATCTATTTTCTATCTATATATCTATCTGGCTGTGGCTTTTTGGCTACGCCAATAGCCTATATATCCGTTTGCCGTTATTGTCTGTTTCACGTTGAATTATGCGCCGTACGCAGCGATCACAACAAGCGCAAAATGTTCGCCTTAAATTACAGCTAAAGTCTTAATTCTTAATTGATTTTTATTCAACTAATGTGCTTAGTATTTTTGTTGCTTTTATTAATATATAAAAGGCACGCTGCACTGTTCCATGTGGTTGATTAACCAAAATTCCTTTATTTATTTATTTATTTATTTAGATTAGCAATCCGTAATTTTCAGCTGATCTGCCGAAATTGTCTTTTTGGTGTATTTGTGGCCTTAAACCGACCCGCAAAATTCATGCGATCTGTACGACTAACAAATTTGTACTAAAGCCAAAAAAAATCTGTTCTACGCC
Source organism: Drosophila nigromelanica (assembly GCA_004149465.1). Taxonomy (NCBI): domain Eukaryota; kingdom Metazoa; phylum Arthropoda; class Insecta; order Diptera; family Drosophilidae; genus Drosophila; species Drosophila nigromelanica. The sequence continues at coordinate 28,641 of SCDS01000592.1, forward strand.
GGAACAGAGCAGCGTAGAGCAGAGCAGATACGGAACAGATCTCGCATACGCTCCCAATTGCCGAGCGGGCCGCGTCTTTTTGGCTTTTTGCGAACGAAGAACGTTGCGAGCGTTGCCATCCAAAAATAGCTGCCAAATAGAGAATGCGATGTGTGCTGGCCAAAATCGACCACGTGGCCAGCGCAAGGGTTAAAGTTGAGGCTTTCAATAAAAAAAAGCCAAAGGCTAAACGCATGGCTACAAAATGCCGCAATTCCAGCTGATTGATACATTTGACTGCTGCACAGATTAGATCCGAAAAAATAGCCACAGAATACCCTGTTCTAATTGTGGCTGTGGGGCCAGTAAAACTCATCCTAAATTAAATTTAATGCATTTCAATCTGCGCAAAGCAGCTGTTAAAATGAAATTGCTTTTAGGCAAAGAACTGAAAAAAAGACCTTGAATGTGTCGTTTGATGATCAAAGATGGTCTTTTTTAGAAAGAATTTTTTTGTCATTGTCAATAAAATAAAAAAAAGTTTTTATTTGTATTTAAAGACTATTTAACTAAACCTCTATTATTAATTAAAAATGCTTTCTTTATATAATAGCTGAACAAAGGTCTGTCTATGAAAACATATTAAGAATTTTATGAAATAATATTGAAATAAAACCATACAGCAAATTTAAAATTAGAGAGTATGATTTTTGTCGAACATTTTGCTGTCTCATTAATTAAATAAATATTGCTGTTTGTATTAATTAAAACAATCAAATATTCAAAACATTCGTAAAAATTATTCAAAATCAATTTCAGCCTCAATTAAAATCCCGAATAATGCAAACAGAAACAAACGCCCCTAAAAAAAAATAAACAACTTTTTATTAAAGGACGTTTTAAATGTCTTTTAGTTATGCATTCTGCTTAATTAGGGAAATAGCGTTTTGGGCCTATCAATCATATATGTTCTATGTATTCTGTGCACACACGCGGATAAAAACACCCCTCGGTGAAATGTGCACGTGAGTTCTGCTTCTGCTTCTGGTTTGTGTCGGGGGTGTGTCTGCCGCGGTCTAAGGGTTGAAATACTAGACAGAAAAATGGTCAACACATTTCGCTTGCCGGAAAATCTTTGCACTTGCTTTGCAGACCTCCCCCCTAACTCTTGACAGCTGACAATTTTTACCACTCAATGTTATCTCTGAGCAGCCTTCAGCTGACTGTTAAAAGTTTTCATATTACACTTAAACGATTGAATTTCCATGTGAATAATATTCATATAGAGCTGAATAATATTTGTAATTTTCAATGAGACTTTCTAGTTTAGATGGACAGCCGCAATTTAATGGCATTTTTTTTATATAGTTTATTTTTTTATTAGGCTGATAAACTGATAACAATGGAAAAGTCGTCCCATTTTTGCTTGATAAAATTAATAAAATAAGTCGAAACCAATGAGGTTGGAGCCTTGTATCATATTGTTAAAGAATGGGTGGAAGTTTGATTTTTTTCAATGAGTAGTTTTAGTAAAATATATATTAGTAATTTGTAAAATATATATGTGAAAAACATTTTTCATGGATTTCGATAACTTTTTGTTGTTTATAATTTTCCAAAAAATTTAATCAGCTTTATCTACTATATCTCAGATCCTATTTAAGCAATTGATAAAAATTCTACTTTATATTTTCAAGGTCATTTAGCTTTCGTCATTTAGCTTTTCAAATAATTCTGTTTCAAGTTCAGATTAGCTAACTATGTATTTAACCAATAAAAATCAGCAAAATTCACTATCCCAAAAGTGCGCTCTACTTTCTGTTACTTCTCATATTCCCAACTCCGCCGTAAAGTCTGCTACACATTACAGTTAGCCGTATTTACGCTCTCTCTCTCTCTCTCCCGCTCTTATACGGCAGAAATTCGTAGCTGGCGAGTTAAGTCACATTGGCGCCCATCAGCATGAGCACAGTAGACCAAAAACCAAAACAGCTGGACCTGCTCTGGGTTGTTGTTGTTGTTGTGGTGGTTGCTCCTGTTGTTGTTGCTGCTGCTGTGGTTGTGTGTGGTGGTGGTGCCAGTGACAATCGCTTGCTTCTGCTTGGCTGCTCGAGCGCTTCGTTTAGTTTTCATTCGAACGGCGAAGCGTTGGCAGCGCACGCGGAACGCGCACGAAATTTACGGGATTTCGATTTTGGCCACGACGAGGCAACGTTTTGGCTTCAGCTGCCGCCAAAAAAAAAAAAACACAACAAACAAAATATGTACAAATAAAAAATAAAAAAAAATATACAGTATATAAATATAAAACAAAAAAGTGTTTTTTCGAAATCGCCGCGCGACGCGAGCTTTACGGTGTGTGTTGTTGTTTCTGTTTTTAATAGTTTTTCTGTTTTGCCCATTGTTTTGTTTTTGGTTTTTCGAAATTTATTTTCGTAGTTTTAACGTATATAAAAATACTGTGCGGTGTTTTTGGCTTTTATAGCTGCTGCTGTTGTTGTTGCTGTTTTGGTTTTATAGCCCCTCTGCGTCTTCTATTTGGTTTTGAATTCAAATAATTCAGTTGGAATATAAAAATATACAAAGCAAAAAGAAAACGAAAACGCATTTCTTGCGACACTTGTGCGGATACTGAAAACCGTTTTGAAAACTAGTGCGTGATTTTTTGCCGTATGTGCTCAGAAATCAAAACTAAAATTGGCTTGTATAGAAATAGAAATCATATTACCATTCACAATAAACTGGCGATTTTAATTTTAATTAGCGTATAATTGTTGAAAGTAAACAATTTGCTGCTGCATATAGTTTCAAGAATTTCTGAAAAATGCCGGAAACAATACCATTTCAATTGGAACGGATATTTAAAATTTGTTTTATATATATTTTTATGTTTATGTATTTATAAATAATTTTTGAAATGTTTTGAATTTGAAAAAGTGTGCTTCTCGAAAATCTTTATTATTTTTAAAATTTAATAATATTTCCAATAAGAGATGATACTTAGGTGATACGTATAATATTATGGCAAATTTGTGTGGGTAGAAGTTTAATTTAATTAAATTTTCGTATACCTTTCCTCAGAGTTTGAGTTATATGAGTTTTTTGATCTTTCAGATGCTTAGCCTAATCGCTAAGTATGACCTCTCCCAAAAAATTATTCAACGGTATATACATGCATATATATACACATATTGAGTCACAGTCAAACCTACTCAAAAACTTGTGATGTCATTTTTTTGGCTGCGGTCATTTCGAATGAAATTGAAAGCGAAAACTAAAGCCAAAAGGCAAATCGTACCGAAGACGACATCACTCAATGCTTAACCGACAACATTCAACCCAAACCCGTTTCTGGCGAGGACACGCAAACCTGGACAGGAGGCAGGGATTCGAATCGGTTCCGTTCGTTCGCATGTTGCATTCGCTTCAAGGATATTCAATACAGGCGCTGAGCAAAACCAACTGGTCGAAACAGAAAAAATATATGTGAAGACATGAAAATGAAGTCATCAGCTCAAGAGCAGCAAAACAAGTTAGAATGCTCCAGTTGAGCGGGTGCGACTAGAAGTTACCCTTTAAAAAAATTCAAATTATGTTTGAAGTTTCGTGAAAAACTTTTTACATTTTTATGAAATTATCACGATTGATAGAAATGAAAGGTTAAAATATTAGTTAAACTGTCTACAAATTTGATAGATACGCAAATGCGTGGCTTATTAACATTGACAACTTCAAACATAACCTTTTTGCTACAGGGCATAAAAATCAATAAAACCAATATATACTTGGTGCATAAACCTACATATACTTTTAGTTATCTAGTGTCTTTTTTTTTACAACTTTCCCGGTTTACGCACTGAAAAGTGCAATTTCCGTGGCGACTGCCTGGCGCCAGAGCCATGGGAAAATTACTTAATGCACCCCTTCACCCAGCACCCGGTTAATGCAGCCGGCAACCGGCAAACGGCAGCACCCCCTCTGCACCCTCTCTGTATAGGCAACTCTGAACTCACCTCAAACATTTTGTCGCTGTTTTTAACATTTTCCACACCATTTGCCCGAGTAATTAAATTAGCCAAGCGCGCCAAAACCAAACTCAATTGACGCAAGGATACCGCAAGCGGAGACAAAGTGTGTGTGTGTGTGTCTGTGTGTGTAGCGGGGGGAGAGTGGGAGTAGAGAGTAACCTTGGTAACTAATTGCAGACTATCGCTAGGGGACATTAAACGCTGCGTGTGACAGGCACCAGCAATCTATGGCAAAGTTACGCAATCCTCTGGCAAGGACAACAAATTGTACTCGATTTATACCCCAAAGCCATAAAATGGGTAACAGCTAGTTTTATAGGTGAAGGCAAATTATGTTTATTTTAAGAAATGAACAGAAAGTATTTTAGTTCAACAAGAACAAAACTTATAATGTTGAATATAATATATGATAATTTTAATTGACTTGAAAACTTTTCTGAAGGAAACAAATGTTCTTAAGAAAAACTTTACCTTACAGGTTACAGGGTATATATTAGTTGTATACTTGCCGCAGTACAGCATTTTTATTTGATTTTTATATCATTTTTATTTTGCGCCGATGACGTCGACTTGACGATGGTTGCAGTATTTTAACCTCGCCACATAGATGACATAGTTTTCTAACTGAGGCGAGCCTCTGATTGCCCCTTTATGGTTTTGTGGCTTGAATGCAAAATGCAAATGGGTTTGTGGGTCTGACGACTTTTTAACTGCAGAATTAAGTCAAACTTTGTAGGAATTGGCACAAAACAATAAAGGGTTGTTTAAGAATTCAGTGTTATGTGAAAGGTGTTTTTTTAGGTTATCACATTAAACAAATATAGATGGAATCTTGAATAATTTAAATAATTTATAAATCCTTTTGTGACTAATGGGATTTCTTTGTGATTTATTTGATTTTGATTGAAGATAACTATTGATTTTTTTTAGGAGTTTTCAAACCCCCTGTTATGGCTAATTCCCTGTCTGCCTAAAAAAAATGGAGAAATTTATTTGCGCACAAAAGGAGTAGCACAAAACAAGGTGGCAACAAATGCCGCTATTTAAGAAATAGCCACCCCTTTGCCCTATGCCCTTTGCCTTCTGCCTCCACTGAGCTCTCAGAGAGAAAGCCGGCATTAAAAAAATACTTATACACAAGGCGTGCCATTAATAAATAAAAGAAAATCTACGCAGTACACACGGCAAGCGTCACGAAATATTTGTTAGACAAATAAAATAGGATAGAAACCACCCCACCGTAGGCGAAAAATCCACCCTTAGGCTGACACACAAATACACAATCAACAACCACCCTCAGCCAAGATCATAGGAAATACTTTAAGACACTTTCAGAGCGCATTTCAGACAAGAAAATAAAACGAAAATAAATGTATATATATCTGTACCTGAGTTTGAGTTTGAAGCTTGAACTTGAATTCGCGTTGCGGCGTCATAAAGTTGGTGGAAAAAGATTTGCCAGGCAGAAACCAGACAAACAACTTCGAAGCTTTAAACCGGCAGACAACAAAAAACATTCTAATGGCAAACAATGGTGCCCAAGACAGGGCACAACAAGCAGGGCAGGGTATGCGAAGCGCAGACATAAAATGAAATGAACAAAAAATATATAAAATAAAAGATAATAACGAAATTTAAATCACAAAGACGCAAAGCGTTGGAGTGTATCCGCTACATATGACATCATTCGAGACTCATTAATGAACTAACCCAACGAGCAACCTCTTTTTTGTTTCTATTTTCTCTTTATTTTTTTTGGCCAGGTCCAATTATGTCAGCCTATATACACTATTTTGTGATCTTGTTTCGTACGCCTCAGATTTACTTATAATTGGCCAGGCGAGACAATCTTAGGAACTCGTCTTTCCGTACATCTGTTGGTGATTTCAAAAAAATGTGCTACATATGTTTGTATAAATACTGATTTAAATGTATATACAAAATTTTATATACGCGAAAAGCATAAATCAAGAGGGGCAATATCTTTCGCATGTGTATGTGTGCATACTTTTTAGCATGTCTGTAAAGCAGCTTCCTTTTCTTGGAGCTCATTTTTCAACTCCAAATCTCTTTTTAAAGGTTGCGACATAATGAAGCTAAAAAGTTAATTATTCTTATACAAAGAAAATTAAGTTTTTACTTTGAAACGAATTACAGATACACTATAAATTTGAATTAGGTTTTTATTGGAAACTCCCTAATTTTATATATAATTTATATATATATTTATAATTTAAAATAAATATTTATCCTAAAAATGATTTAAAAAGTTTATTATCGTATCGTAAGATTGTTATATAGGAATTTAATCAGAAATTAATTGAAGCTTGACTCTATTCCTATATTATAGGTATATTCTTTTAAATTTTGTTGTTTATTTTCTACTCCTAATCTACTCTTAAATATTTCTTTAAGGAATCTTGTTTTGTTTCGTTTAAAATATAATTTACCCACAATTATGTTCGGTTACTCCATATTTCATGATTCTAAAGATAGCATATGAGATCACATATATAATTCGGTCGGTTTTTTTTCTCATTCTTGTAATACATAATTTTTGCTTGTGTGTCATTCAGCCTCATACTAAAGAATTCGATGACTCAGTGGCCCAAGATTGTTGCTGTCACAGCACAGAGACCAAACAGAAAACAAAAAACAAAAAAAAAACAGAAAAATTACAAGCTGTAAGTTTCTCACATATACTGCTAGAGAATACCACCCAAGTACTCTGGGGGCATCTCTGGCTATTCATAGAGAACTCATTTTGGCTGGCCTGAAAGTGGGGCAAACTTTTGCGTTTTCTGTTTTGATTCTGTTGCCTTTGAGGATTGCCAAGTCTCAAATTGTTTGCTCTGGCAGTTAAATTGCAGATGAATTCAATGTCAGGCTAACCTAAAGTCCATTTAATGTGGCATCAGCAATTGAAGTCGGTTTTTTTCTGCTCTCTCTCTCTCTCTCTTTCTGTGGACAGGCAACTATTTGTGCTGAAATGCCAGCTCATGTGAATTATTGAGGATATGGTTAAGTTAAGTTGAAGTTGCAGTTGCAGTTGCAGTTAAAGTTGAGGCTGAGTCGACGGTTTCCTGTTTATTTGCTTTGAGTGACAGTGAACGTCAAAGCTAAGTTGTAGCTACAAATGTATCTTTGTATCTCTTTGTATCTCCAATTGATTCCTGCTTCGTTTTGTTCTTGTGGCGCATTTCAAGTTACGAATCGCTGTTGTTGTATTGGTAATCAAGTTTTAGGAACTGCTGCAAATGCGTGACTTGCCTTACAGACAACAAAGTTAACGTTGACTTTGGCTCTTGATCGTGTCATTGCCATTTGGCTGCCAACGCAAACTTGGCCCAAGTCTTGACTTTGATTTTTGTTCGTGTGGGTCGCTTTATAAGGCAACAATTGCCCATCATTACTCAAGTATTTTCTTGCCCATTTTTCGGCATAGGCCAATTAACAAACAAAAGTTGTGTCTTAATTAATGCGCAATTGAACAATTACATTTCAATTAACACTGAGTTGCCAAAGAGTCGAAACGCATTCGAAGTTTCGCTCGATAGAAAGTTGCATTTAGGCGCTGCACTTTCGACACGTTCCAATTGCATTCCAAATGGCAGCGAACATATAGCGAGGTTATATGCAAATTTCACATATATTCATAGATACATACAACTATATGCATCTGAGTTATTTGAGTCAGCACAGCGCAGTGATATCATAACTGTGAGCTCATAGCAGGTGGTACTTACTATAGATACACACACCGCATATACTAGCTATTTACAGTTTCATTCCAATGTTGTGGCTTTATATATCTTAAAAAACTTGTGAAATTGTAGACAAAAAATGTGCTTGAAATTAATTTTTATGAATAGAGCAATAAATTCGGCACTTTAAATAGGTTTATGTTGAGTTCTTAATTGCCAAATATCTAAAAAAAAAAAAATATGTTCCTAATTTCTATAGTTGCTGCGTCAAGTTGAGCTTACGAGAAAACAATAAATGTATTTTCGCCTGATAAAGAAATAAAATTTTGTAGCACATAAATTGCTTGAAATGAGAGCTCAATTTTTTTTTTTTTGAAATGTACATATATCAATTTGCTAAGTCTGTTTGTACAAAAATTAAAAAAAATATATACACAGTATGTATATCCAAATTTCTAAAAACAAATCTATGAATAATACTATCAAAGAATGAAAAATATCAAATCTGATGTATGTTTTTTCAGATAAATATAAACAATATAAATGTTTATATGGTCTATGAAGCGATCTTGAACCTAACAAGACAAGATTTTACGTGTAAGCTGCGATTTATAAAATCTAAAAAAAATTATATAGTAAAAACACCCTACAAAATTATGCGTAACACAATTTTGGAAAGCTGAACTGCCAAATTTTCGGACCAACAATAAACTAGCAAAGATCACCCTGCTGACTTTTTTTTTTGTAAATATAGATCACTCCAAAAAACATTGCGTCAAATGCGGCGAAGCGGACCGGCGACAGTCCGAAATGAATGATGTCATCGACACATTGGTCCACATTTATATGTATGTTTATGTACATATATATTTGTAGATCAGTGTGGCTGTGCGTCGTCTATGGGGTCATGCCATCAGCAAATTGAGGTTGAAATAAAAAAAATTTCGGACAGTTTAATGGCGCGGCCCACTGCCTAATGTAAATTAAAAATAAAAGAATTTGTTGCAATCGCCTTTAATGTTTTTGTATTTTTTTGTTCATTGTTGACCGTGTGAACAAAGTGAAATAAACAATATAAATTTAAACAAAAATGTTAAGCTAAAATAAGTATACATTTTCCCTCCCAGGCTTTAAACTCATAACTCCCATAACTTTTGTACATCCAAACCGATTTACATGTTTGTTACCAAATTGTTGGTACTCTAAATTGAAGCTGCATCTAAAATTTATGCATTAAAAACATTTTTTTTAAATTTACAATTTTTGAAAAAAAAATTGTTCTTCAAAATTTAGGATTGAGAAATTTTATTTTTAAAAGAATACTTATACTTTTTGAGGTGATGACTTTCTATAAAAAATCATGCCAAAAATTAAAAGTATTTGCACAGTTAAGTTCCAAATTCCTTTCCAGATTTTAAATTCTCGTAACTCTGTTTCATGTTTCATACCAATCAAATTTATGCAATTGAAAACACCAAGCCCCCTAGCTTATGGAATTTGTATTTTTAATAACTTGCCTAATATGTTTTTATTTTTTGGTAAACTGATTTCCACACACAATAGATTTATTTATATATGCAACAGAAAACTATATTCTATTTTCGACTGCGACAAGTTGAAAAGAATTTTGCTATGTGGAAATTCATTTCCAACGTTTAAAACACAACCCGTTTTAGAGGCTCCGCCCCAAAAACTTTACCCATGCACTTGTCATGCTTTTAATTTTTTTTTATTTCTGTGTTGTTTGACCTAATTTCTGGTCATTTCTTTTAATTAATTAGCCGGCAACGAATCGCAACAACCCTCAACTGTGCACTTACGTGAGTGTGTGTGTGTATAGGTAATTAAGCGGGGGAGGGGGGAAATGTCTGAACAGGATTGCGTGCGCCCTCCCAGGGGCGTGCTACACAATAAACATAATTCAGGCAAATGTATTTTAGAGTGCATTTAAGTAACAAGAAATATAACCAAATAGTTTTTAATTTATCAGAGTGTGTGTGGGGTGTGTGTGTGTGTGTGTGTGTGGGGTGTGCATAGGTATGAATGCGCTGCCGAAACCTTCGGCACGTTCGAATGATAAGTGAGTAGCCAGTGAGTGGCAAGTGAATCATAAAAGCCACTCATAACTGATTTGTTTATAGCTTTATTTTATGCATGCCTAAGGACAAGTGTACAAAGTTGAATTAATACGCGAATCATTCATAAATATTAACGGAAATGGGCTTCAACAACTAGGCAAATTGCGACGGACAACGCTGTAGGTAGAGAGAGAGAGAGAGACTCATTCATGAATAACTCACAATAACGACTATTTCTAAACTTTGCGGTGTATCGGGTCGTTTGATTTTGTGGGTCGAAGGTTCGATAAAAATAAAAAATAAATATGCAGCACATAAAATACGTCAAACTACGTGCTGAATATGTAAACAAAACAAAAACGATTAAGCGTCGACACTATATAGTATACAATCGATAGTATGGAAAAATCAAAATCAGAATCGAAGATGAATCGATATTGCGTAATTCCAAATTACATTTGGCATTAGCCAGCTGTTTAACTATTTGTTTTGTGTGTGTTTCCTTGGGGCGTGACGGCGCCCATTTAAATGTCAAAGTTGCCGCCGAAATGTCAGATGTGCTACGCTCGGAAAACAAAAACAGTAACAACAATGCAATGCAAACAAAATGCCGAAACAGACAGTAAATCAAAGTACAAATTTTGAATTTGAATTGTGTGCTTAACATAAAAATTAGCATTTTGTTCGCTTAGTTTACGCTTGCACGAATTTTGAAACAAGTACGCGCAAGAATTTAATAGACGAGAGCTTAACCAGGGGATACCTTGTAATTGTATTTAAGATACAGTTAACCTATCTAAAAATAATAACAAATTGAATTTTAATTGAAAATTTGACATTACTTGATTTTAGATTGTTTTGGGTTTTAAAGTTTTTTTTTATACAAGTTTATTATACCCATATTTGACTTAATTTATATTCCTGGGTATATTTTGTATGGCTACAAATGTAGCTTTAAGTTGCGATACATAGCCCATTGTTAGATCTATTATATTACAGTTATGTGGGCTTAACTATTGTCAATTGAAGTATTTATTATAAGGTGGGAGTCCGATAACAGCACAGATTTTTCCTCAATTGTTTAATCGAGGCAACTCTCGCTCTTTGTATAAATTATGATAGGGGCGTTATTCAAAAGCGAAAATACAAATAATCGAACGTTCACTCAATTCGATGTGCTTCTTAAAGCGGCTGCACAGTGTGACCAGAGCGTGCATTTCAGTCATTCATAAATTTCAAGTGAATGCCCGTTGCATTTTTCCATTGATTTCCGTTGACACGTTACGCATAATTAAGCGTCGGCTTGTCATGCACCACGCTGTCTGGGGGCAAGCCCCAAAAAACAAAAACAACAAAAAAAAAAACAGCTGAAAATAAATTAAAAAGACCAATTGACCCACATAGTGAACGACTGCAAGAGACAACAACAACAACAAACAGAAAAACATTGCAACTGCAATTACTGAGCTACCCACAGAGGTGCGAAAAGATGTTTGGCAACCAGTTGACGAATCTCTCAGAAAAACCTCACAACTTGCAAAAGAATCTGTTTAAATATTTACTATATTCCTAAATTATTATTATTATATTAATTCTCTTATATAGTTTTTTTTTAGTTTATAAAGAGAGAGCGAGCGACTAAAATTAATTGTGCTTTGCCTTTTGGCCTTATCACATAATCAAATTTCTATTTGCAGCTAATTTTTTTTTTGTAGTTGGGATTTAATTACGTGTACCGGGTTTTTTTTGAGGGGGTGTAGAGCTGGGCTTAGATTTGACTGTGTGCGTGTTTGTAATGCGTCATCATTATGTTGATTCAGTTGGTAGATTAGTTATTTCCCTCTTTTGTTTTTTATAAGCGCCAGCCTCACTATAATTACTATTTGTAGCTCACAGCAGGTATTCCTTGTTTATTTATAGCCAAAAAAAAAAATTAAGGCGAGTTTAAGCTGGGGTATATATTTAATTCGAAACTACTTTTTATACCCTGTACTAATAATAATCAAATATTTATGTTCTTTTATACCAATTATCCATTTTAAGCATTTGAAATACGAGATTTCGTTGGTAAACTTTATTTATGATACTTTAATTCATTTTTCGTAGTAGTTTGTAGTAGTTCACAGGGCATCCCCTAGTCAATCAATCTCTTCTAAATTTGTTATACAAGTTGCTACAACTTGTTTTCCATGAAGTACATTTTTCTATATGCTTCATCTAAAATCTTCTTTATGCCCAATCGTTTATTTCGCTTCTCCACTCACTGTTTACATCTTGTCCAGTTTGTAATTGACTAATCCATTCATTCTACAAACATTATTGATTAGCTCGCGTCAGTGCGTTACATTTGCAGTCCATAAATATTGCTTAGATTAAACAACTTGAGATATGGCCTTCAAATGGACTGTTGGCCTCTGTCTGTGGTAAATGTACTTTGAAAAAGATTGTTTTCAAAAAACGAAAAAAAAATTTTGTATTCGTGTAAAGTTTTCGGTTTTGAAATGGTACAGATGTCCGGCCAAGTACGCGCCCATCTGCCCAGCCCTCGTTATCTCGGCCGGCTTTGGGGGCGTAATCCAAGCGTTGTCTGCTTCGGCGTGTCGCGTCTTCCCACTCTTCCCACTGGCAGCTCTCTTTTGGGTCGCTTCGCTGCTGCTGCTTGCTTGGCAGCGGTGATGTAATTACTGGCTGACAACTTTAACAACCGGTTTAAGTATTGTCCGACCGCCTGTTAAACACAATACATAAACGTTCCACTATTCGTAGAGGCTACAAATCTTGTTTGTGTTCTGCGCATTTGCATGGCGACGCTTACCAGACAATCAGACTTTTTTAATACCCTGTAATATTTATATTTCGAATTTTCGAATACAAACATAACAGATCTAAGATCAAAGTATTTTTAGGTACGTCATTTTAATGAGCTAATTTTTATATAATTGTTTTGGAACTTTAATACCCTGTTAAGCGATTATGAAATTTTCTGAATACAAAGTTTACATATCAAAATCTGATCTATGACCAAACCTAATTATATGATTTTTAGGAAATTTGAAACACTGTCAAAATCACTGTCACATATCAAAATCTTATCTAAGATCAAAGTAATATATTTAGGTATGCGATAGTAATGAGCTAATTTGTATATGATTTTTGGGAACCCTATTTGGTACTTCTATCGGAGTCTGAAGTAAATTATAGAATTTACAAATGTTTCTCCACCTTATGCACATTTATCTGTTTACAGGGTATTAAAAGATGCCACAGCGTGTGCTTATTTTTAATCTCACTTTCCATTTCCATTGGACGCACAGTTGTGTTTCTTGCATTGTCAAAGTATCACAAAGAACCAAGATCTCCTTCACTTAAGAGCTTTTGCAAATTGCACTCATATCATATAAACTGCAATACAGACGCTTTTTACGTGGGTGCACATTCCATCAACAACAACAACATACCCATTCTCATTCCTCATATGAATTAAGTTATTATAAAGCAATTTGTTGGGGTTTAATGCACTGTGTTGGATTACTTAGCAACTGCATTAAGCGCACCTCACTCCCCATTTGGCACAGTGTAGCTTATCGCGTCAACAGCAACTATTTTACAAGTTGCCAATGATTAAAGCGATAACATTGACAATTACGTTGACAGTTAATTTAAATTTATGTCTAGGGCAGCAGCCACAAAGTATATGTAGATATATATGTATATACATAATAATTGTTAATGTAAGTGTTCATCGCTATTTTATGCTTTTATACTCTACAAATTCTGACTAGAGATGGCATTTTGGAATTTGTTGGAATATATAAAGTTTCTATATTACTAGTCAACTACTTAAGCATTTAGTTATATGTGTTTTAATCGAGAGGAAGACGACGACAAAGATAAGAGTCATTTCCATTTTTTACTGTTGAAATTTGTTTCATATATTCAAATTAAAAAGGCTCAAATCGGATAAATATATCATAAAGCTGCTAGAAAAAAATTAAGTTGAAAACTAAGTAATTATTATAAATAAAAATAAGTAATTATTTATAAATACCTCTGCCTAACTTATTATCAATATTTAAAGTATAGGATATTCTTACAATCCATCCAGCTAATTATTTTTAAACTGGTTGTTAGGATAAAACTACATTAGCTTAGCATTCGGACCCGCAGCTTCATAAAATGGAAATCAGCTAACTATTTCATCTATTAAGTTAAAACTCTTTATTCTCCTAGATATAGATCCATCTAACTATATCATATATGCAATAATGAATTTTTTGTTAATGAAAACTTTTTTCTTTTAATTATATTAATTTAAAAAATTAAATAATAACAATATATGTATATTTTTTGTGATGAAGCGTATTAAAAGTTCTTCAACTCAGAGAAAGCTTTTCGCTCGATTACATATACAGTTATAGTAATATTTTATTTCAGTTCAATAGTGCTAATGAATGTTGTGGCTGCTGTGGCCTTTCGCCTATTGACACTTGTTTATTTTTGACACCCCGTTAGCATTGTTTATAGGTATGTTTACATATTAACACATATGTATACATATGTCGAACACTGTAAATTTTACAATTGATGTACTCGCTGCTGCGAACTAGAACAGAATTCAATTGATTTTGTCTATTTTATTGATAGCGCTGATTAGCATTGAAATATGTTGTATTGATGTGAATAGGGGTGTTCCCTCAACAACAAAAATAAATCAAATATTATATTGTCAATGAAAGAAGTTAAAATATGAAGAAACAAAACATTTCCTATTTTTTTCTACATTGCTGCAGGGTAACATTTAGTCGAACATTTCTGATTGTTGTTTTTTCACGTTTGCTGCGGTTGCATTTGGTAACATTGACAGATTGTTTAACTACGCCACAAGCTGCTGCGGCTGCTGCCTACTCCGACTATTGTTGTTTTCGCCGGGTTTTCGTTTTTATATTTTTGCCAAGCAGGAAACTACAGCAATTAGCATTATGATTTGTGCAATGACTATCAGCAATATTAATCTAATATTTTTAATAATATTTTTATTTATATTTTATTAATCTAATATTTTTAATAATATTTTTTTTGTTTGCAGACTACGAAAGGAATACCTGATAAACGTCCACATTTTCATTTAGATATATAACTGACCAGCCAAGATGGGCTTCAAAAGCGGTCAAAGTCCGCGCATCAACAAGACGTTGATTTCTCTAAAACTTGTCGTGTTTCTCATCATAAGCGGTATGTTAACAATCAACTTGATCAAGTCTTTTATCCATAGTAACCTTCTACAATCCTCCATTGTAGGTCTGACTGCGCTGCATATTTTGCATGCCACAAAGCCGCTGCTGTTGGGCTTTAACTTTTCCGAATATCGCACGATTTCGATTGTTGCGCCGTTTGTCTCCATTTTGGGGCCACTGATCGTCGGTCCTTGGGCTGATCGTTTGGCTGCCAAGAATCCGAATGGATTTGGACGCACGCTGCGCCGTTTAACTGCTGTATTTTTGCTGCTGACGGCTTTGATCTATGCCTGCCTATTTGCGGTACCGGATGTGACACGTCAGCTGTCCCAGAAGCCGAAAGTGAGCTTTGGCTGCGATGAAAATGGCGCCTACATATTCCAGAAGCTGTGCAGCAATGGCACCTGCCACAGCTGGGAGCGCAAAAAGGGCAGCGTTATATTGAAAGATTGCACATACAGCTGCCTGAATCCCAACTATTATCAGAACATGTATCAGTTCTGGGTGGGCGACGGGCCACTCCCATCGCCATCCACCGAGCAGAGTTCCGAATTCGATTACGAGGAGGATCAGGCTAGTGCCACCACCGAAAGTTACCGACCCAAGCGACAGCTGGATTTAACCGATTTGGCCGCAGACAGCGCCGGCGTCGAGCTGATCAGCTCCGAGGTGCAGCGTAGCAAGCGTCAGGTGAAGAAAGCACCCCAAAAGGTGTACGTGGAGCCGCCGCATCTGTGCATAACGGAACGCAACGAGCAGGGCGAAAACATTGTCAAGAGCTGTCACGTCTACACCAACGACACGGCCAACATTGTGATGCACGCGGACATGGGCGGCGCCGTCGAAGGCCCAGAAACCAATGAGACCGCCGGCTGGTGTCAGTATCCCTTGGGTAAGTTTGAGTTCTTCAATTAATACGAGTACTACTGGTTACTGGTTAAATGAATAGCTCTCGGATCCATAGCTCCCATGTTTCCATGTCCCATAACTTTGTCAAAACTAAACCGATTTTAACGTTTAGAAGCATTTTTCTCATGATTTTACCTATTGATTGATTCTACATTCAAAATATGTGCATCTTTGAAAATAAAAATTTGTTCAATTTTTTGGAAAAAAAACATGTACCCCCCTTACTTATTTTCGAAAAAAAAAATTGCAAAATGTAAAATTGCAAGTTTGTATTCTTAATCGATTTTGCTTGGCACAAATTGTATAAAAAACAACATTAAACATGATTCTGAGGGGGTCAATTTTTTTTTTTTTCAAAAATTACGCCAAAATTGACAAAAATTTTAACATATAAAGATCTCGGATCCATAGCTCCCATGTTTCAAACTCCCATAACTTTGTCAAAACTAAACCGATTTTCATGTTTGAGGGCATTTCTTAAATGATTTATCCTTTAGATTGATTCTACATTTAAAATATATGCATTTTTAAAATAAAATTTTTCTTAAATTTTTTTTTATCTTTTTATTTTACTAAACCTAACGATCTAATATATTTTTAGAGGGCATTCAGTGCAATATACCCGCTCAGCAGAGTAAATATATGAAGGATCTGAATGGTACTAGCTGCAAGCCCAATATCAAGTGCATAATTGTCGATCCCTACGATGGTAAGGACAGTGTTCTGGCCGATAGCGAGTGTG
This sequence comes from Drosophila nigromelanica, assembly GCA_004149465.1. Taxonomy (NCBI): domain Eukaryota; kingdom Metazoa; phylum Arthropoda; class Insecta; order Diptera; family Drosophilidae; genus Drosophila; species Drosophila nigromelanica. The sequence goes on from SCDS01000592.1 coordinate 45,315, forward strand.
TGAGTACCAATAGAATAAATAAATGAATAAATCGAACAAATATACTGAATTTTAAATGCCCTTTATAGACAACCGGCAATGCGGAGGATAGTTTGATTGGCTATACGATCATTCGCCTGTTGGGCGATATTTTGGCCATGGCAGCGCTGACGTTGCTGAATACGGCGATTGTGATTGCGGTGCGTGAAACTTCGGAGGGACGGGGCGAGGTCTGTCGTCAGTATGTGTGGGGCGCTATTGGCTATGTGATACTCTTCTCGCCACTGGATCTGCTCTTTGTGCAGAATCAGCCCAATCAGGATGCCGCTTTGGCTGCCCTCATAATATTGATCGTTTGTTTTGTGCTCGGCGCTTTGGTTTTGCTCTGCGCCTCGCAAATGCCGCTCAGTCCGCCGGAGTGGTGGTGGCACACCAAGACCGGAATGCTGGTGGTGCCCATGTCCGCCATACGACGCTATAGTCCGGAGATTGTGGTGCTCACATTGGTGGCTATTTTGTTCGGCACCTTCTGGAGCAGCATTCACAGCTATCTGTACTGGACCTTTACGGATCCGAATGCCATTTGCTATGCGGGCATTATTCTGATCTTGGTGCTGTTCTTCAATGTGGACAAATTTATTGAGTACTGCGGACATTCAAATATATTCATTGCCGGCTTTGCCATCTTTGTCGTACGCTTCACGGCTTTGAGTGACAGCTCGACCAATTGGTTGACGGTCATCATGGAGTCCATTGAGCCAGTTGTCATTGGTCTGATCTGGATTACGATTATTTTATATATGCGACATGCCATGCCACGCAAACTGACTGCCACCGGACAGGCCATTGCCGTTTTGGCCTTCTTTGGTTTAGGTAGGTACAAGATACAAAACTTGTTTGTACACTCGGAGAAATGCTGGTTCTCAAAGTTGAGCAAATATCAAAAACTCTTAGCCTGACAAAGAAGTTGCTGATTCAAGAACAATCTAACAAATGTTTTACTAACGTTTTATAATTATTCTACACAACTATTATTTTAATATTTTATTTCTATTATATATTAAATGCAGCCCTTTTTCATACTTTTGTATTATGAACTTCTTGATATTATTATATTTTTAGTTTCTATAACATTAACATGAACGACATTTATGCGTTTTTTTGTAGTAGCACTCATAAGTAGATAAATATGAAATTAATACTTTTATTTTAATTGCAGGCAAGGGCTTTGGCGCCTTGATTGGCCTGGCACGGGAAGAGAGGCACACGAAGCTGGCGGACTGGACATGCACCTATCAATGGCTGGCCGTAATTGCCTGCATTATATCGCTGGTCTATTTTGTGATCTACAATCTGATTTTGGCGCCACGCTGCACCGCCAAGCCGCAGCACGCCGAGGAGCTAATCTCGGGCTCGGCGTCGCAGAACTTTGGCGGAAATGGAACCACCAATGGCAATGGGGCTGGCAATGGAGCCGGATTGGGTGCCGGTGCTGGTGCCTCGCTGAATGGCAATGCCAACGGCAGTTACTCCCCGCTGAGGGTTTACCACAACGAGCGGGGGAAGAAGGGACAGTTTAGATACTAAATAATTTACAAGCTACGCGCGATTCTTTGCCTTGCATGGATTTTTGTGTAAACACTCAACGCGATTAAGAAAAAAAAAGAAAACTTTTTAGATTTTTTGATTGTGTATTGCGCACATATTTTTACCCCACTATGGGGTTATTTTTGCTAAGTGTATACACTGAGAACAACAAGAAATTAAGAAAGAAAAAAAGTGAAGAACAACTTATATTATAGAACTTCTTTTATTTGTTATTTAATGCAAACTAAGCGTGTTCGTAATATTAATTTAATGTCTAAAACAAATATTTCGATAGGAAGCTGCCACTCTATCCCCCTATCAAGTCGATCTTTTCTATGAGGTTTCATATTGAAGGCATCACAATTAAAATAAACTTTTGCGTGATTTTACTAAGCATACGAATTGCATATACCACATATATAAATGTAAACAATAAAAACAGAAAATGTAATTATACCAAAATAAAATTAATAATAATTTTATGTTTTTGCAATTAAGTAAAATACAAACGGAATTTAATTTTTTGGGGTTTAGAAAACGTGAAGTAATCTACGAATAGGTTTTTTGAATCGGGGTTCTAAAATCATTAAATTTTAGAACTTGTCATGTATTGATATTTTGGCTTCAAAGAAATGCAGTTTTTAAATTATAAGCTTAAAATCAACATATAAAAATTTGATTTTTCCATAATATGGATATTTGAAAAAATAATCTTTTATACTTAAACTTAACAGTAATAATGGCGCCATCTATGGACAGCTTGCCACACTACAAAACTCTTTTGGGAGCATTGACCGTGCTTAGCCGCGACACAAACCAAGCAGCCAAGACACATTTTGAGCTTTCAATTACGTTCTATATGGGCGTTTCTTATATTTATCACTGCTCTGCGAGATTTACAATTTATGAATGGCAATTTACTTAGGTCCTTGACTATACCATGGTGGACAACGGGACAGACAAGCAGTTGGCATTGGATTGTCACTTGACCCTTAAATGTTGGCCTGCTAATAGCTAAAGAGACAAGTGCAGCAATTCGATATTGTGATATCGTTATAATGTGGCTCTAAGGCTCTAACGTTAAATGATAGTAAATAAGCACATACACACACACACACACTCTTACACACACACACACACACTTATATTCACACTTGGCTATTTACGTAAAAAGTGCGGATTTTATGTTGCATTTCCACACTCATCCTTGTGAAACTTGCTTTGGCTGAGCTGCTTGAAACCATGTGGGAGTATTTCGTCTGCGCGTTGACATTACACACACACACACACACACACACACACACACAGAGAGACACAGCCACACACACATGCATATATAAGTAGTTCGTGTTTGTGTGCTGAAGCGACAGTAAGCCACTTAAGACAGCGCGCATTTTATTAGTTTCTTTATTGATATTTTCACAGCAACACAATTATGAGTAGTGGCACACGAGCATGTGTGTGCTTATCTGTGTGTGTGTGTGTGTGTGTGTGTGTGTGTGTTTGTGTGTGTGTGTGTGTGTGTGTGTGTGTTAGCTTAACCATCGGCTGGGTATCCAGCCCAACTTTAACTTGTAATTCTAATAAAATCAGTCAACTTTATGCTTGAAGTACGAATTAATTTGAGCTTTAAAATTAAACTTAAATACAGATTAAATTTTATGTACAAATTATGACAAGAAATTTAATCTTCTTGTAAATTGGTTCAGTTTTGACAAAGTTATGGAGTTGAAAAGCTAGAAAGAGTTCTTCATATAGCCAAGGAACTTATATAGTAAACAATTTATAGAACAAACTAATTAAAAATTAAAAAGAAAAATTTAAGTATAAAATTAAAAATTTGACAAAGTTATGAAAGTGTGAAATATGAAAAGGGATTCTGCATCTAAATTTGACAGCCAGTCATTTTCCAATTTTGGGTAAAATTTCTGTGTCAATTTTTTTTTTCAAAAATATTTACTGTAGAGATTTTTGCAGTAAATATTTTTTTTAAAAAATTGATGATACAGAAATTGTAGCCAATAATTTTTACATAAAAACTGGAAAAAATCAGCTGCCAAATTTAGAAGCAGAATCAATCTTACGGTTGAATAATTTACAAAAAGATATTCCGCTTGAATATAGATTCAGTTTTGAAAGTGTTATGCAAGCTCCAAGTTTATGGGACGACCATAGAAAAATTTTATACAAAAGTACGAAAAATGGTATTTTTGAATAAATTTCCAAGAATTTATTTACAAATTTAAATGCAAAATGGATGTAAACTTGCAAACATTGTCTTAATAGCAGCGAAAATAAAATTTGGTTCAGTTTTGACAAAGTAATGTGAGTTCAAAGTCTAAAGGGATATTTTACCAAGCATTTGATAAAGTAAATAAATTAACCAAAGTGTTTGCGAGCGTTACCGAGCGCACCACATGTCGTATGCATAATAAACGAAAGCCGCAGCATTTATATAGATTTCTGTTTGGGTTTTATGGGGTTGCTTGGGCTGCCAGTCAAAGTCTTGGCAATTAGGCAAGAACTGGAAAAACAAAAAAGTCCTGACTCGAAAAAAAGGAGAGCCAGCAGGAGGGTTTGGGGGGGCAGGAAGCTGCTCTGCGTGCTGGGTAGACAGTGAAATTATTATCACTTGGCACCTAGCAAAGACAAGAAGAGCAGGGCGGCGGCGGGGCAGGGTGGGGCGGGGCTTGCAGTGAAGAGCAGAAACAGGAACAGGAATAGTCGAAGCGTTGCTGCTGCATTTTGTGAGCGCTTTTGCCCCTATGAAAAATAGCTGTAATTTGCACAGCATAAAAATAGGAATATGCAGTCGGAGCTGGTGGTGTTGGCGACATACACACACACATACACACACACACATACATACATACATACATACTACTACTAACCATAAGTTAACTGAGATCCACACAACCACATGGCCACACGGCTCCATATGCAGGCGACAGCAACTGGATAAGGCGGCAGAGGGAGGGGGATGGGAATTGGAGAGTTGGGGGTGCGGGGGCTTTTCTGATGGTTCGAGGTTGCGTCGGCTGCAAAGCACTTGTGAAAAATAACTTTGCACATCGTTGGATTTGGTGTGCAATTTTCTCGCTCTCTGCGTTGTCGCCGCCCCACTCCCTCATCCACGCCCCCCCCCCCCCCCCCCCCCCCCACTCATTTTCATCATTTTGAAGTTGCGACTGCGCTTGTCTTTTGTAAGGCGCTGCTTGCAAGAACAACGAACAACGAGAACGAGAACGAGAGAAATACTGAAACTGCCGCTTCATGTAATTATTTTGATCATTTGCATGGCTGCCACAGACCCCGCCACATGCAACATGCTAACGACTTTGTTCTACCGCATGCGCCTCCATCAAAACAAATAAAAAATAAAACCAACCCACAACATTTTGCCTTAAAGCTGTCAGAGCAGCTATTGCTCTTTGTCGCTATCTTTAATATTCCTTAATTGTCGGTGTTCATATATGCGATTTATGTGCTTCCTTCTTTGCTCTGAAAGTTTAAGGTTTTAAGTTTAAAATATACTACAGCTGGGATTTTTAAATTAACAACGCGTTAAGGCTAATTTCTTTAAATATATAAAACTATTTTATACGTATTTTCCTGTTCAAGATTTTTATACCCTGAAGGGTATAATGATTTTGTGTAAATGTATGTAACAGGCAGAAGGAGGCATGTCCGACCCCATAAAGTATATATATATTCTTGATCAGCATTACTAGCCGTATATACCATATACAGATCAATTTTATTTCAAAAGATCGATAACTCTTTCCGTTTTCTTATTATCGATATTTATCGTGTTTTTGACCCAGTTTTTTACGCATAACTCATAAACTATAAAAGCTAGAGCCACTAAATTCGTTTCAATATGTTCGCGTAAAGCATATGAATATTTTCAATATTTCAGGTTTTGGATACCTTCCCCCAATAGCCCCCAATATCGATAAAACTATAAAAACCACAAATCAAATACTACAGTCTTGCAAATTGGTTTATAAATAAATTTTGATGCGTGCTCAATATTTCCCATCTGGGTATGGGTCAAATTTTCAAACTTCCATAACTTGGTCAAAACTGAACCGATTTTTATGGGTAATGGCTTTTTATCCATGATTTGGCCCCTAAATTAATTCTGCATTTAAATCTCGGAAGGCAATTTTTGGTCGATGTTCATGTAAAAATTGTGTCCAATATTTCCCATCTGGGCATGGGTCCAATTTTCAAACTACCATAACTTGGTCAAAACTGAACC
>SCDS01000593.1:0-41667 GCA_004149465.1 Drosophila nigromelanica
ATGTAAGATGGGTTGAGTGGGCAGGCGGCGATAAGCTAGTATCGGGTCGGAGTAGCTATCGATAGTAAGCAGAACTATCGATGCTGTTGGAGAATAGCAGAAGACAGAGAGAAGTCGTCGCTGAAGGAGGACAGTCGTAAGCAGAAATCGTGATCAGCAGTTGTAAGCGAGGAATTTAAGCCGTTAAGCCGTAAAGACGCAGTCTGCCGTTCAACTCTTGTCTCTTAGCGATTTCAGTTTAAATATATTTAATATTACAAACTATATAATCAATAAACTATAGGTTATTTTAAATATAACCTTACATACATATATAATATTCATGGGTATATACAGGAAAGCTCTCTTGAACGAACAGCTGCGATTCCCATTCTATTGTTTCTTTCTTAAAATTCCATGACTATCAAAACTGGATCGATTCTTGCTGCATGTAAAACTCTCTGATCCATGGCTCCCACATTTCAAACTCCCATAACTTTGTCAAAACTGAACCGATTTTAATGGCATTTTGGTCATGTTTTATGGCCTAGATTGTTTATGCATTTATTGTTTGTGCATTATTGAAAACAATTTTTTTTTAAATTTTTTTGGTAAAAATATCAGGTACCCCCCCTCCCCCTTATTAATTTTCGAAAAAAAAATTTTAAAAATTTAGAATTGCCAATTTCTATTTTTAATCGATTGGATTTACCATAATTAGTATAAAAATCAACATTAAGCCCGATTCAGAGGGGGCCAAATTTTTTGTCAAAAATCATGTCAAAATTGACAAAAATTTGGACATGTAAAATTCTCGGATCCATAACTTCTATATTTCAAACTACCATAACTTTGTCAAAACTGAACCGATTTTCATGTTTGATGGCATTTTGCTCATGATTTAACCTGTAAATTAATTCTATATTTAAAAATGTATGCATTATGGAAAATAAGATTATTGGACATTTTTGAAAAATTTTGGAAAAGTATCATGTTACAATTATAGTTATTTGACGCCTGAGAGGTGATGTCCTTGGGTAGTTGCATCTGTCAACTCCCGCAGCTGTTCGTTAATAAAGTTTTCACTGTACATACATTACATATACCTTTAAAAGATGTACTCCTAATGCTGTTGCTGCTTTTTCTTTTCCTTAGGTAAATTGCTCAAGTCCAATTCTCGCGCTTACGTGCCGCAGACACAACGCGCCAGCTCGCAAACGGCAGGCGACCGCCACAGCCTGAACACGCATCGACGCACACAGTCCGAGGCGCCGCCGGTGACACAGAGGAAGCCGACGGTGGCGGCGCCGTCGGCACAGCCGCCCACAGCAAATGCCGCGAATGGCGGCCCCGCAAAGACGGCGCCTGTCCGCATCGGCGAGGTGCGCGCCCGCTATCTGGAGCCGCGCAAGCCGCGTGCGGTGAGTGCCGGCAGCAATGGGAATACCGCGGGACCGATGCGCAGCGCGACCAGCTCCAGCATACCGGCGGCACGCAAGGCGCAGGCCAAGAATCTGCACATCTCTTCCAGCGACAGTTCGCGCAACTCGAGCCCGGCGGCGGTGCGACGTGCACCGAACGGGACACGGCTTGGGAACAAGTCGAGCAACCTGTCCAGCGACAGTCTGGCCAAGAGCGGGTCGCGCGAACGCTACTCCTCGGATCTCAATGTGGACTCGATGGCGGAGAGCATGAAGAGCTCGGTGATTACCAACAAAACGATCTCACACGAATCGCTGTCGAGCAACTCCAAATTGGCGCGCGTCCAGCAGCTGAACGGACATGCCGGCAAGACGGCAACAACAACAACAACTGCTCACCGTGGCCCACAACGCGGAGCAGCGTTGGCCAACAAGTCGACGCGTCAGCTGAAGCAGCAGCACAATGCGACCGCAACGGGCGCCTCCAACGGCTCCAGTCCCAGTTCGGTGCACACAACCAAATCGGCGGCCAGTCGCCTCTCCTCGGTCAGCAGCACGTTGTCCACGCGGGAGCTGTTCAAGCAGCGCTCCATATCGGTGCCCGCTGGCGGTGAAGTGCCAGCCAAGGGACGTCACAGTTTTCTGTCCGCCAAGTCGCGTGAGATTCTGGCCAAGCGTGCCGAGAAGAACAAGCTACAGCAGCAGCAACAACAGCAGCAGCAGCAGCAACAACAACAGCAGCAACAACTTAGCTCGGGTGATGTGCAATTGCGTGCCTCGGCTGGGCCGTTGCGCTCCTCCTCACATTCCGCCGTTAGCAGCATGCTGCAGCAGCACAATCTGCGCAACAGTCTGCCCTCCAATATACCCACGCGACGCCCCAATACGCTGCAGTTGCGCAAAACTACAACAACAACAACAACAGCTGCCACTAATGGCTATGCCAGTCAAGCAGCTGGCCACAAGCCACACACCAACGGCGTCCTGAATGGCGGCTACAAGGCCGCCCAGGCGGTTAAACAGAAACTGGATTTGCTCATCGATGCCCAGCAGCTGGAGAAGAGCGGCAACAGCAATGGACAGCGCGTCGAGTCGAAGCTGGAGCGATCCAGCACCTTTTGCAAGGACAGTGCCGATTTGGATTTAAATGTCACCGAACTGCAAATTGTGGAATAAACAAACACAACGGTGAGCAAATGGAAAGTGATTTAAATTGCATTCAATAAATACAATTAAGATCACTTTGAGCTTAAAAAGCTATATTTGAATAAAAAAAAGTAGTAGTCTAAAGCACAAGCCAAATATTAGCTTTATAATTTATGCCATTAACTGATCTATAACTTTTTTCCAAACAGTTTTGGGATAACATGATCTGTAAAAGCGCTTGTTAAGTTTACAATGAACATAATAAAAGTAATTTAAACGTAAATGAAGATTAAAGCTCATGTTAAGCTTGTCATGAACATAAGAAAAAAAATTCTAAGCTCATGTTAAGTTTGTAATGAACATCAGAAAACGAAATCAAGCAAAATTGAATGTTAAAGCTCATGTTAAATTTGCTATGAACATGAGAAATCTTTCAATGTTTATGCCAAAATTTGCAATAAACAACCGAAAAGGAAATCATGCGTAACTTAATGTTAAAACTCGTGATAAGCTTACCATTAACATTAACATGTTCCAAATGAGTTAGAATTTTAAGCCTTATTTATTAATATTTTTATGCAATACTAATTTTAGCTATTCTTTACACTTGCAGGTCCCATATCAAATATGAGCCGATCGAAACAACCCGTACACACGTCCCATAAGGCAACTCTAGTCAATAATAGCATGTAGTTGCAGGCGCAGGAAACCATTAACAATAAATTAATAATCCGTAGAGAGAAGAGAAAAATAAAAGAAATGAATAAAACCAACAACAATGTTACTACAAAGCAAAAGATGCACCCAACTAAAATTATAGCAGTTATATACATAAATGCAATAAATACTTATTGTCGGTTACCCAAACTCCATCCCTCTCTTCCCACGAGAAAAGATAATATTAAAACATATTTAAATACCTATTATATAGTAAAGTATTGTATGCCAGGCGAAGTCGAAGCAATGTCAAAAAGATAGAAAATGCGGTGATATTATTTAGTGTGCGTTTTGCTTTTTGTTTTATTTTTATAATTTTCTTCCCTTTATTTTTTCTCTCTTTATTACGCTGCAATTTATGTGCTTTAAGTACTCGTATAAACTATAACCCGAAAGTAAACTTACGAAATATTTATGTGCTTTACCAGCTGCATTTAATTAGTCTCTGCGCTGCGGCTTAAACCTAATGTTAACAATTGATACACTCTCTATCTCTGTCTCTCTCTAACCCCGCCTACTCTTAAATACTTTAAGCTTTGCAATATTTTATGATGTTCTTTATTTGAATTTTTACACGATATCGGGCGCGCAACCAAGAAAATTTGTTTTTTCTTTAATTTAAACATTTAATTATTTGATATATAAATATATATATAAAAGAAAAACAAAAAACCACAAAGAAATGTATTTTGTAAGCAAATCGACATTGATATATTGATACATGATAATGATTATGAAGTGCAAGTTTAATAAATGTGTGTATTTATTAAAAGTTATATTTGCAACCGTACTTATGTATAAATTTGTTTACATTTTATTTATAGCTGCATAAAAACAATCACAAATTTGAATGTGAGCGCCAAATTGTTTAAAAAATACTAGCATATGTATAAAAAGTAATCCAACACATATTTGAATGTGCGCGCCATTTTGTATTTCCATAATCCAGTGTTTCAAATGATTTGTTTTTTTGTCAGCTGGCAACGCTGTGTGTGCGTTCAAAAAACAGCTGACGGTCGATTTCTGTTTGCGTTTGCGTCGGTGATTGCGATTTATTAGCTATTTTTTTTAGTTAATACCTACAAGCGGGACTATTAAGTACAGTTACTACGTGGGCGAGTTCTGCAACGAACGCGCCCATTCGGTAAACACATTGCGACAGTGTATGACAACGCACTCATTGCTGCAATATTCGTCCTCCCAATCAGGATTTATTATCGCCGGCTTATTGCATTGTTCGCGCGTACATTTTTGCACGGCTGCCGCTTCCGTTAACAGTTGTATTTGATCTGATGGTGGCGGCTGCGCAAGGCTGCCATTGGTGGACTCAGCTGTGTTGGCAATTGCCGGCGCATCGGACATCTCCTCATTGGCTACTGGCGGTTGCTGCTGGTGTTGTTGCTGCTGCTGCTGCTGGTGCTCTTGTTGTTGTTGCTGTTGGGTTGTTGCTGCTGCCGCCTCACCCAGCTGCTGGTTGCGCTGATAATCACGCAGCTGACGCACGTATTCGCGCTTCTCCAGCTCATGCCGCTGATCGTAGACGCTCTTTTGCTTCTCATCTATGGACTCCCACATGTTGAGCGCTATGGCCGTGATTTGCTCCAGTGTGCAGGCGGGATTCTGTTGCTTGATCGCGGTCATTGTGTCGCGAAAAAAGAGCGCATAGGGCGCCAGCGGCTTGGCGGGCGCCTGTTGTGGCTGTGACGGCTGTTGTGGCAACAGCTGTTGCTGCTCCTGCTGTTGATTTGTGGCCATCATGTTGTTGCCGTATGTGCCAGCTGTTTCGTAGTCAAAATGCACCTCCCCGTCATCGTCAACCAGCGTGGATTGATCCAGGCTGCTTAACCTACTAATTCGCCGTGACTGCAACGATAACAGAGAGAGAAAAAAGTGTGTTAAATTCATGTTTATTTAACAATTTATTATTCATATTATTGGTTTTTTTTTTCTTCTCACTAGCAACTTCTTCATCTTGGCAGCGCGCTAGCAGTTGAATTATAAATCAGATCGGCAGCAAACTAAGGTATTAATCGCTCGCCGGGGCCAATATTAGACAAGACGTACGTACGTAAGTACGAACGAACGCAGTGTACGTATGTTTATGTACATGTGCTTTGTGCATAACACTCGTACGGCGTACTGTTGGGGCCGATGGAGTCGCATATGGCTGGAGGGCGCAGAGAGACGCGTTGCGTTGTGTGTGTGTATTCATGTGTGTGCTTGTGTTTGTGTGCGTGCGTGTTGTTTGTTGATAAGCGTTTGGCTGCTGATTGTTGTTGGTTTGTATCGATAACCCTCATGCGCTTACTGATGCCATCATCTAGGGCTATACACAAACACACATTAGACACACACACACACACACACACACACACTCGCACACACAAATCTAAAAACAGAAGCGCAGCTCCAGTTGAGCGTTTCCAATTGGGCGCGATTCGACTATTATAAAACGATTATCAACTGCTATCCAGTTGCGTGCCCCATTCATTAATGCATGTACTCAGCTGTAAACAAAAAATATTCGACCTGAAGACAGTCAACAGTTAGCCAACAATTCAGTTTGTTGCGGCCGCCCGGCTCGGTTAGCTTCTGCTGCCCGCCGTTTTGGCCATCGAGGTGTGCGACAATCTTGAATGATTTTATTCAGAGAAAGAATATAACAGCAAAATTATTTAAAAAAAAAAAAAGACAGACTTGCTACAATTTACCCCTGCAAAATAACGCTTAAAGCCAACTCTTATACTTTCATAAACAACAAACGATGTTTGGCAAGCCCTTCATCGGGCGGCGGCAGCTTCCAGCGCTCTTGGACTTACGGCAGTTTGTTGTTGTGTCTGATCCATGGGCGTTTCGTTCATTTCGAACACTTCGTCACCGAATGAGGGCGTGTGAAATTGATTCATAGCTGACGGCAACGTCCTTTCAATTGTGCTTAATTACAGATACAGTTAATAAACAAATATGTTTTGTTTCCCAGCGTGGACTTTTGTGTCGTTTCAGCTGCAGTCTTTTGTCAGTGCTGGACAAGGGCGTCGTCTAGTTTTTAGGCAACACTTATTCAGTAACAGTGCGACCAGTATAGCGCCAGATGTTAAATCCCTAATAATATTCGGTTTTACAGCACTGATGTGCACGCTTGGCGCCAATATTCAAAATAGTAGGCCGTTCATTGATTAAAATATTTGTAGGTTTGGCATGAGGTTTTCTAGGTTCAAAATAAACCGTTATGTCTGCCTTAACTAAATTCAAAATTAATTCAATACTGTCCGTACCATGGCTGCGTTTTAAACGTTTCGGTACAGGCAATGAAAACGATGGTGGCATAAAAGAGGATAATGGTAAAAATGTGCCCACGAATCAACCGGTAAAGTTCGATCCCTGTGTGAATGCAAAGGATAAACACAATGCGAAATGTTTTGTTACCAATGCCGATGGAAATTATATGGAACATCTCTTTTCCAAATGGATTCAAAATCCAACATCTATACCTAAGGTGAATATAAAAACGTTACATAGTTCACCTAATAACTGCGTTACTGTGTTAGTCGTGGAATCTCTACTTTTCTGATATCTTCAAACGTGTATCGATACTAAAGAAAGATGCGCAGCAGCCAATTTCCAAGAATGGCACAACTCAAAGTGTTGCCTCTACAACTGATAAAGGAAGTAAGCCAAATCCACAAATATCCAATAGTCCAAGCGATTGCGTTTGGATTACTGATCGACCGCCGCAAAAACCTGATTGCGTTTTGGGTCATATCATTTTAAGTCCAAAAGTCGAAGATGGCAAAGAGAACGATAAAAAAGCGAGCATTCGAGATGGGAAGAATACGTCTCAGCCAAGTCAAGTGTCAAAGCCAAAGTCTAAGAAGGAGGCTTCAAAGAATAACCCGACTGAAAGCAAGCTGTCTGCCACTGATCAGACCAAAGATCTGAAAGCTGTGGAATCTATGAAGAAGGCTTTGAAACAAAAAGAATTCAATTTAAGACGGGAATATATTGAAGAGCAGCTTATTGCAAAGAAGAAGCAGCTAAATTTATTGAAAAGCAAAAAACCAGAAGCGAATACCAAAATTGTTGCAAAACCAAAACAGTAAAATCGCAGCATGCCCAAAAAAAAATCAATATTGTTTGGGATGACAAGCAGAAGTTTTTAGTTTTTGCTTCAAATCAATAAAATGGTTGAAACTCGTTAGATTTCTCGTTATTTTTATCTACAAAATTATATTTTGTTCTTCAAAATTTATTTAAAAAACAATATCTGCAATAATCAGAATATCCTGTTAGTTTCAGTGAGTGCAGTCATGAATTCGGGCCATGGGTATATTGGGAAAATTCTGTTGACAAAGAGTCTGAGTCAACATCTCAGTATATCTAATGCGAGCCAGCGTTCGTTACGGATTACCGCGTTGTTCCGTGCAAAAATGCCGGACACCATTAATGAATTGGACAGCCTGGCGAACGGCAGCAATGCAGGCTACGTCGACAGGCTGTATCGTAAATGGTCCAAGAATCGCAGCGCCGTGGACGAGGTAACATAAATGTCTGTGGCATTAATGGAATTGCATTAACTACAGTTCGATCATGATTAGTCCTGGGACGACTATTTCAGTGGCAAGCCGCGCAGTCTATCAACCAAGACGCGTTTGCGTGCCAGCAAGAACCTAAAGCAGATGTCCGCCGGTTCAGCGCGTAGCTCCGCTTCAAGTGCCCCTGCTTCCGTTGCTCCTCCGGAAGCCGATTGGAAATATATAGACGATCATCTGGTGGTGCAGGCCATTATCCGGGCGTACCAGACGCGCGGTCATCTGGCTGCTGATCTCGATCCGTTGGGCATTGTGGGACCAACTGGTAAATCCCTTTCACTGCACGACAAGAAACTACAGGCCACGCGGGCTGTGCTGCGCCAGCATTTCTCCTATGCATTCAGTAAGTTATTCCATAAACTTTCCTAAAAACTAAAGTAGTAATGTTCAAAGATTAAATACTCTTGCAAATAGCAGAAGAATATTATATATATTTCCATACTTTGATCAGATAGTTCATATATCGACTATATAACATTTGTTGACAAAACGCGCAAAGGTTATTCAAGAAAATATTGTCTGTCTATTGTCTTGAGGATTTGTATGTAATCTGCCAATTACCGCCCCTCTATGCGATTCTCAAGAATTCAATGAATGCTTGCAGACTTTTGGTGTTCTCATTTTTAAAAGTTATATTTGATATTTGTATTTCACTTTCTTACTCTTTTACTCTATATTTCTCCTTCTCACTCTAACACTTGCTCGCTCTCTCACTCTTTCTCTTATAATCTCCCACGTTCTTACTCTCTCTTAAACTCTCTATCATATTTTAACTTTTTTACTCTCTCATTTAGATCGTTGGTTAAATAAGATGACCTCGCAATTCGTGGTTATTTTTCTCAGTGTATGTCATACCACACTTCTAGATAATCACAAACGACTCTTCTTTTCACAGATGATTTGAACGCTGTGTTTAAGCTGCCGATGAGCACAAAGATAGGTGGCAATGAGGAGTTCCTGCCGCTCAGGTAAGTGCTTCAAATTTGGGCCAAGTCGTCCTGTGATCCTCTTTCTCATTGGCAGAGAAATATTGGACCGCTTGGAACGTGTGTATTGTGGTCACATTGGTGTGGAATACATGATGATAACATCGTTCTTCAAGTGCAACTGGCTGCGCGAGCAGTTTGAGGCGCCCGGCGCCATTCAGTTTTCGGCCGATGAGAAGAAGCTTATTCTCGAGCGTTTGACACGATCGACCGGCTTTGAAAACTTTTTGGCGAAAAAGTTCAGCTCGGAGAAGCGTTTCGGCCTTGAGGGCTGTGACATTATGATTCCAGTTATGAAGGAAATCATCGATGTGTCCAGCAAGCTGGGCGTCGAGTCTGTGATAATTGGGATGGCGCATCGCGGACGTTTGAACGTATTGGCCAATGTCTGCCGGAAGTCGATGGAGGAAATTCTATCGCAATTTCATGGCATCAAAGCCAGAGACTGGGGCTCCGGGGATGTCAAATACCATTTGGGATTGTTCACCGAACGTATCAATCGGCAGTCCAATAAAAATGTGCGCATTACCGTTGTGGCCAATCCGTCGCATTTGGAATTCGTGAATCCGGTGGTGCTCGGCAAAGCACGCGCCGAAATGCATCTGCGCGGTGATGTTAAGGGCGCCAAAGTACTCCCCATTATTATCCACGGTGACGCCTCGTTCTGCGGCCAAGGCGTTGTCTACGAATCCATTCATTTGTCCGATCTGCCAGCGTACTCAACGCACGGCACCATTCACGTGGTTAGCAACAACCAGGTGGGCTTCACCACAGATCCGCGCTACTCCCGTTCCTCTCGCTACTGCACGGATGTCGCCCGCGTTGTAAGCGCACCGATTTTCCACGTTAATTCCGACGATCCGGAGGCCTGCATTCACTGCGCCCGCGTCGCAGCCAAATGGCGGGCCAAATATCACAAGGATGTGGTTATTGATATTGTCGGCTATCGCCGCAATGGCCACAATGAGGCCGATGAACCGATGTTCACACAGCCGCTAATGTATCAGCGTATCCGTAAGCTGAAGCCCTGCACGACCCTGTATGCGGAAAAGCTGGTCAATGAGGGAATTATTAAGCAGGAAGAGTACACCGATATGGTGAAAAAGTACGAGAAGATCTGCGATGATGCCTTTGATAAGTCCAAGAAGATCAAATCATTCAAGGTTAAATAATCCAGCTGCGGCGTTTAACATACACTTTTAAGCTAATCCTCAATACTTGCAGTACTCACATTGGCTGGATTCGCCCTGGTTGGGCTTTTTCCAGGGTCGTGATCGTCTCAAGATGTGTCCAACAGGCGTTCATATTAAAACCCTACTACATATAGGCGAAGTTTATTCCTCACCACCGCCCGCTGAGCGAAAATTCGTTGTGCACAGGTAAGTAATATTAAGCATATAGTAACAGAGTGTAGAGTGTAGTTAAAATAATACGTTTTCGTCGAGTCAATCAGTCACTTAATCAATCAGTCAATTAATCAGTTAGTCCATCAATCAGTATATCAGGTCAGGTAGTAAAGCAGTTCATCAGTCAATCAATCTAACTCATAATCAGTCAGTTATTAATTAGTCTATCAATTAGACAGTTAGTTAGCAAAGGTGTCCATCAATCAGTCTATCAACAGCAAGGCTGTCCATCAATCAGTCAGTCAGTCACCCAATCAATTAGTCGGTCAGACAGCAAAGCAGTTCATCAGTCAATCAATCAGACTATTAATTAGTCAATCCATCGATTAGTCTATCAATTAGACAGTTAGTTAGCAAGGGCGTCCATCAATCAGTCTATCAACAGCAGGGCTGCCCATCAATCAGTTAGTCAGTCTCCAATCATTTTGTCAGTCAGGCAGCAAAACAGTCCATCAGTCAGTCATACAATCCATCAGACTATTAATCAGTCAATCCATCGATTAGTCTATCAATCAGATAGTTAGTTAGCAAGAGCGTCCATCAATCAGTCTATCAATCAGATAGTTAGTTAGCAAGGCTGTCCATCAATTAGTTAGTTAGTCAGGCAGCAATGCCGTCCATCAGTTAGTCAAACAATCAATCAGTCAGTCTATCAATCATTCCATCAATCAGTCCATCAATCATTCAGTCAACAAAACCTTTTTGTTTGATTGTTATATATGTATATTATTCCATCGACCTGATCTCCATTTCTATTCACACAGGGGCATTTTACGTATTTTGGGTTTGCGTAAGGCGATGGTTGAGGAGCAGATAGCCGACTGGTCGTTGGGTGAGGCGTTTGCCATTGGTACGCTGCTCAAGGATGGCATACACGTGCGTATATCCGGCCAGGATGTGGAGCGCGGCACCTTCTCGCATCGTCATCATGTGATCCACCACCAGACAGAGGACCAGGTGCGATACATCTCGCTGCAGCACCTGTATCCGGACCAGGCGCCGTACAGCATCTGCAATAGTTCGCTGTCCGAGTGCGCTGTGTTGGGCTTCGATCTGGGCTATTCGATGGCCAATCCCAATACGCTGGTCATCTGGGAGGCACAATTTGGTGATTTTGCGAACACAGCACAGCCCATTATAGACCAGTTCATCGCTAGTGGCGAAACCAAATGGGTGCGTCAATCGGGCCTAGTTATTTTCTTGCCGCACAGCATGGAGGGCATGGGACCCGAGCACTCATCTGGCCGCTTGGAACGCTTTCTGCAGCTCAGTGATGATGATCCTGAAGTCTTTCCGGATATATGCGATTCGGACTTTGTGGCCAAACAACTGATGGACATCAATTGGATAATTACCAATGTAACGACGCCGGCGAATCTCTTCCATGTGCTCAGGCGTCAGGTGAACATCGGTTTTCGCAAGCCATTAATCAATTTCTCCCCAAAATCTGTGTTACGTCATCCGATGGCGCGTAGTCCGTTCTGTGACTTTGATCAGTGCAGCTCATTTAAGCGCATCATACCCGAAACGGGCAAGGCCTCCGAAAATCCCGAATGCGTCGAAAAGCTGGTGTTCTGCAGCGGCAAGGTCTATTACGATCTGGTCAAGGAGCGTCAAGATCACCAACAGGAGGAGACGACGGCGTTAGTGCGTGTGGAACAGGTGAGATTAAATCAATGTGAATTCGATTATAGAAGTAACCCATGAAATTCTATTGCAGATCTGTCCCTTCCCGTATGACCTGATCTTGGAGCAAATACTTTGTTATAAAAAATCGGAGCTCATGTGGGCGCAGGAGGAGCACAAGAACCAGGGCCCCTGGAGCTATGTGCAGCCACGCTTCGACACGCTAATGCTCCAGCTGAAGGACGACAGGTAAGTGCCTGTTGGGCAGCTCGTATTTCACTTGTGTAACAGGGTTGTCACCTGCCAGTTGGCACCACCACCAAAATTGCCAAGGTGCAATGCCAGGCCTTGGGCTACTGGCACACCGGTTGATGCTGATTCAGGTGCGACGCGCCTTCAAAGTGTCAATTGATGTCGCGATTCGTTGCGTTGTCTGTGACGATGCGACCGCAATGATCAGAATGATCAAAATGGCGTCGGGGCCGACTTGGCACCAGTACGGGCAACCATCCATCTCCGTCGCTTACTATGCGAACGAGCAGATCTCTTTTGCGAACAGCCCAAAAGCGAAGCGTGTGCCAAGTAACGTCCGTCGCCCCCAACACGCAAACAGTCGAGTGTGATTCAATAGGTAAAACTAGAATCATACCCTGTAATCGGTAAAATTTCTGAAAACTATCTTTTCAGTTCCATAAAAAGATCCCAATTAATTCTTCAGCGTTTTGAACTATTCCAGAAACCAAACTTACTTCCATTTGATATAATTTACTTGATCATAATTTTATTTCACATACTTTGTCACGACTTTAACATACCCTACTGCAGGCATAAAAAATGCTTGAAGGCTGATGAGCTTCCCCTCTTTTCCCCCCCAATGAGATTTATAGAGATATGTAAATATTTGAATATATTTTACAACGAATTGATGTTTGGCCTTTGCCGTTGATCTCGCGAAAGCTGTAAAATTTTCTGGTTTTTTTGACCTTCCCAAAGTTCAGACCATTGACAGTACGTGTGATCCGACGAGATTTCCTTGATTTTGTCCGCTGACTAATCTGTTGAAAGAAAAGATCTGTGATTGCTGCTCAAACGTTGATGTCTGCTCATTTTGATTCTATTTTGATTGCGATAAATTGCAGCATGCCCGCCATTTGAAGGCTCCAATAATTATTTGCAATTTGCTATTTGCGTTGTTAGTAATTAGCCTGGCCGCAGTCGCCCGACCTCGCTCTCTCAGCTCTCAGCTATGCACTTTGAACAGAATTGCGAGATAGCCATGTGGATGTGGATGTGGATATGTGATTGTGGCTGTGGATGTGGATGTGGATGTGGATGTCCATGTCGCTGTCGCATGAAACTAGCGCAAGGAACTTGGCACAGTTTTTAGTCGGCGTTTGATACTAAACAACGCCAGCAACAGCCCGCCGAACCCCTCCCCAATCTGTCTTTGATTATATGTGGTTTGGCCCGTCGTTTTATATTGAATTCAGCATGAACGTTAGACAGACAGACAGACAGATCTCGCACAATCTACATAAAATTTAATGTAGCGACATCCACAAGAGTCTCTATTATGCGATGGTCCTGCTAAATGCCATCAAAAGTGGCTCGCTAAATTTGTGCGCTGATTTATGGAACTATTTTGTGCTTAAAAGTTGTTTCCCTAAACATGCGAAGGCCTCGACCGAAACATTTCGCTATGTTCATCTAAATAAATCTTAAAACTAAACATTTCTTTATTTTTCAACTTTTGAAAACATTTCATCACTTTTCAAGCAAATTTTTAATATTAATTTAAGTGAAATTTCAAAATTTGCTTTTAATCAATGTACTTAACTGCATTTGTGAATTTTGATCTGAAATTTTTTTTTCTTGTAAAAGGGGGTTTCCCCTCTAAATGATGCAACGTTTGACTGCGTTTCTATCTAGATATGATTTTCAATGAGCATGAAATTGTTCAGATCACTTTTTGAAATTCATTTATGACATATGACATAAACGCACACTTAACATATATGCACATATATATTCCTAATCGCATCCACTCGTGTTGCCAGCCACCAAAAAATTGAATGAAAAAGCCCGCACACAAAGAAGACGCGCCTGTTAAATCCCAGGAATGTAGCATATTTGCTAGACTATATCATACGAGTACCATCATATATATACAAGTACTATATGTACATATGTACATATATATTATATGTGCTTTCATGTATGTTTATTTCTTTGTTGTTTTTGTGTTGACAACGCAAATGAAATTGTGTTCTTGTACAAAAGGCAAGGCAATAATTTTGAGGGATTTCTCTAGCAAAAGCGCCAAACGCCTTGGCAATCAATTATGAGAAATGCCCGAATCCGAAAACAAGACAAAAAATGTTTAGCTCTTATATTATTTTGTTTGTTTTTTGTTTTTGTGCGGAATTTTTGAATGCATTACGCCAAAGTTTTATTAATGGCACGCATTTTTCTGGCACATCTCAGGGCTGCGCGGACATTGATGGAGTGGGCGATATACTTGATGTACGCCCCGATTTCTTTCGGTGTATATAAGTATAGTTAGGCTAGATTGTAGAACTTGGCAGCCTAGACCTATTTATAAAATGGTAATAAAAGGGGCAAGAAGCGCTAGAAAAAAACAAAACAAATAAATAAATAAATAAATAAATAAATAGGCAAAATGGGTACAGGTCAGAGATCTGTTGTTTTGTATAGCTTCTTGCCTGTTTTTGAATTAATTCATTCATTTCAATATGATGTTATACAGAGAAAAAAAGCTATAAATATATCCGCCAGTCGTCCGCTGAGAGCGTAGGGAACATATTGAATGCCGCAATATGAAAAAAATAAGCCACAACTTGGAAATAAACAAATTCATAAAATTTTTATGAGTAATTGAATTTAAATTCTTGCCGTTATTGTTGTTCTTCTTGCTAATGATGAGCGCTCGCTGAAAATCGCAATCTGATGATGTAAAGAATCGGAAATGCGCATAGTTGAAATATTTGGTTCTCTTTATTAAACATATAATTTTGGTTCATTATTTTTTTTTTTTTGTTTGCTTTGTTTGTTTTTTGCTTAAAATGTATACTAAAGTTTTAGAACGAAAGGCAACGTGAAATTTTATAACAAATTCTGTTACTTTTGAGCCACACTCGCTAGTTTTTCACTCCAATGCCAGTTTATTGAGTTGGCTTTAAACTTGGAATAATATTTACGTACATACAAAATTAGAAGACTAAGGCCTAAACACTAGGATAACTAAGCTACAGATACATACATACATACATACATACATATACATATATATATATAACTATATATAGACTAGAGACAAACACTATACAATAACTGAATGTCGTTCGTTGAGATCCTTAAAAAATTTCAACAAATTTCTTAATTCCACTCAAAAGGAGGCTGCCAAGGGCGACGATCACATTTTGGGAGACACACTTACATAGACTTTTGGTGCGTCGTGTGCTTATTATCATTCCATTTGAATGTCGGCCAGCTTAGACCATATTCCATATGCTATAGCTGCGCGCACGTCGCTCCTCCTCGACCACCTGCTCGTAGTCAATTTCCAGATACTCCTTGCCCACAAATTTCACCTTGCGTCCGGTGTACTTCTTGATGTAGCTAATGTGTGCCGGCACCTCTTTGCCCTCGATCTCGAGCTTGTACGAAATGCTGGTGATCCGCTCGAGGACGCGTCCGCGTTTCCAGCGCACCTGCGTCTTTCGATACCGTTCAGCGTAGAGCACCAAATCACCAATTTTATATTCACGCACATGCAGGCAGGATTTGAGTGGCTTCGGTGGCTCTGGCTGCGGCTCCGGCTCGTCATCGGCCTCATCATCCGTCACGTAGGCAATGGCCTTCTCGATCGTCTCAATTTCGGGCACCTTCGGCTCCTCCGGCTCCTGCTGTATGAAGAATGTGTCGCCAATGGAGAGTCGTCGCTTCTGTCGCTTGATGATCACTTTCTTTTTAATCTGGCGCGGCTTCTTCGGCACTGGCGCCGCCTCGGGCTGTTCCGCTGCTGCCGGCTCCGGTTCCTGCTCAAGTTCCAGCTCGAGTTTCGTTTCGCTTGTGATTTCTTCGGGGACTTCAGCATTTTCCTGCTGCTGCTGCTGCTCTGGCGCCGGCTCCTTTGTGACCTGTTTCGCCGGCTTCTTGGGCGGCGTTTGCTTGATGAGCCGTTCAGCTAGATCGCCGATCTTGTTCTTATCCTTGAGTATGTTGCTCAGGGTGCTCGCCTCGTTGCCCACCTTCTCCTTGCCCTTGTCTATGGAGCTCTTGCGCACCAACTTCTTGAGATGCGACGACTTCTTTTTAACGGCCACCAAATCGGACTCATCGTGCGGCTGTTCGACCGTCTCGATCTTCACCGGCTGTACGGGTCCCGTCAGTACTTTCAGCTCCGGCATGGCGGCTAGACTGTTGTTGGCTTGTGCCTGTGCGTTGTCTTTTGTAGCAACGATTGGCTGCTGTTGTTGTTCTTGTTCTTGTTGCTGTTCTTGTTGCTGTTCTTGTTGCTGTGGCGATGACTTTTCGTGCGATACTTCGCTCAATGTCGCTGCTATTTGCGGCGTCGCTGCGACAACAACACCAACATCAACATCAACGGGGGCGACTTCAATGCCAACGTCGACGACCACCTGTTGGGGCGTTTCTGTTGCACTCGCCGGGATAATTAGCGGCTGATTAATGGGTTCTTTGGACTGGCTCAATAATGAGCTGCTGACTGCACTTGACAATGTTTCTGCTGCTGTTGTTGCTGCTGTTGTTGCTGCTGTTGTTGTTGTTGTTGTGGCTGCTGCGGGCACCACCAGCACCGTTTCACCCACCAATTCGGCTAGTTTCAGGCTGGCGCGTCTGCTCTGCTCGCTGGCTGTTCCTTGATTGGCAAGCCTATCGATTGGCAATTGTTTTGGCGCCGCTTGCAATGTTGCTGCTGCTGTTGCTGCTGCTGCTGTCGCTGCTTCTGTTTCTGTTTCTGGCTGCTGTTTGGCGTCAACCTCAACGCTTTTGGCAGTTGGTTTTGTTACGCTTTTGGCAGTGGCTGCATTGTTGTTGACCTTTGCAGTTGCAAGTTGTTCGCTTGTTGTTGTCGCCTGCGACAGTTGTTGTTGTTGCTGTTGTTGTTGCTGTTGTGGTATTGCCGCTGCCGCTCTCTGATTGCTGCCGGAAGCTGTTGGCAGCGTTAATTTCTGTTTCTTCGTGCGCTTCACAATCGCCGCCGAGTCGGAGGGTCGCCTTTGTGCCAGTGCATCAGTCTGCACAGCCTCCGCCTTAATCTTTGATGGCTCCACGGCAGCAATTGATGCACGTCGCGGATTCTTCAGCTTGACAATCGTTTTCTTTTTGGTTGCACTGGTTTTTGTTGCGCTCACGTCCAAATTGGCTGGCTGTGTTGCTGACTCGTCTGGCAAAGCTGCTGCCAATGCTGTTGCCTCCACACCCTCCACTGGCTGCTGTTGCTGCTGCGTTTTAACTGGTGTTGCTGCTGGCGCAACTAGCTTCGTGGGCTGCTCTTTGATTGCTGTTGCAGTTGTTGCTGCCTCTTTAGATGGTTCCTTGGCTGCTGCTGTTGTTGTTGTGTCTGTGTCCTGCATAGCTGTTGCTGCTGTGACTGTCTCTTTGGGTTGCTCCTTGCCTGCTGTTGCTGGTGTGTCTGTCTCCTGTTTGATTGCTACAACTGCTTTTTTGGCCTCCTCTTTGACTGCTGTTTCCGGTGCAACTTCTTTCTCGGCCTGCTCCTTAGCTGCATTTGCTGCCTCCTTGGATTGCTCCTTGCCTGCTGTTGCTGCTGTGTCCACTTTCTGTGACTGCTCCGTGCCTGCTGTTGCTGCTGCCTCCTTTTCTTTGGGCTTTGACTTGAGTTCGCTTTGCACCTTTGCCAAGAATTCTAATTTAACCTGTGCTTTGGTTTTTTCCGTTGCTTTTGGTTTCAATTCTCCATTGACCACCGCATTTTCCTGTTGCTCCTTTGCTTGCTTCGTTGCTTTTTGCTCTTCCTCATTAACTTTACCCGACACGGTTTCTATCGGTTTCTGTTGCTCCTCAGTTACTGTTACTGGGACAACTTCTGTTGGTTTCTTTGGCGCCTCTGCGGCTTTTGTTGTGGCTTCCTTGGCCAGCTCCTGTGGTCGCTCCTTCTCCTCCTCAGCCTCATCAAAGTAGCTGCGCCTGCGAACTTTCTTTACAAACCGGAATTGCACTGGCTGCACTGGCTCCGCCTCCACGGCCGGCGTTGCGGTTGCCGCTGGCGTTCCCAGCCACTTTTCGCCGGCCGCCTCCGCTTCGCTCTCTGTGCTGTACTGTTTTAGCACGCCCTTGACCTCGCTGAGAGCGCCCGAGATGCGCGCCTTGAGCTTGTTCAGACGCTCGATAACATCCTCGGGCTTCTCCTCGACCGATTCCTGCGAGCGCATGCGTCGCTGGCGTCGCAAACGCGTCCGCTCCGGCAGCAGCGAATCCACATCAATGGAGACATCGTCACGGCTCGTGGAGCTGCGCTTTAGTTCGCCCAACAGTGGACGCGATGTGGTTGCTGTCGGCACGGCCACATCACGTATACGACTCGTTGGTGCTGTTGTTGCTAATGTTGCTGCTGTTGCTGCTGTTACTGCTGGTGCTGTTGCTGTTGTTGCTGTGCTGGACAGACGACTCGGCAGAATTTCTGGCAAGCGAGACGTGCCCTTAAGTTCCTCATACTTCATGTCGCCGCTTTGGTTATTATTGCTGCTGCTGCTGTTGCTGCTGTTGTTGCTGTTGTTCTCATCCAGCTCCACTGGCTGCTCAAGTTGCTCGCTGTAAATGTCAACAACGACGGCTGTTGCTTCGCTCTCGTCACTCACTTTGGTCACAGTCATGTCCGCACCGTCACCGACCACCACTTGCTCAACCGCAACCGGCTCGCTCCAAAAGTTACCCGTGCTAGTGGGCGTGGCAATTAACTGCACCAGCTCAACCAAGAGATCTATCAAATCGATATCCAACAAAGGCAAATTGTTGCCGCTCTCGTCGAGCAACGCGCGCACCGCACTCTTCAGGAATTCTAAACTTGATAGCCGCGCAGCTGCCGAGTTTTCGGCTTGGGTTACGTTGATGTGGATGTGGCTAGCGTTGATTTCTTGCCGTTGCCGTTGCCGTTGCTGACCATCCACTTGCTCTGGCGACGATTCGCGCGCGTCTGACTGCCGCTGCTGTCGATTGGAGGCGTTTGGCTCGGCTATTGTTTGACTTTGCTCGGTGGCCAAGCATATTGACTGGCGCTCTTTAGTCATATTTAGCTCATTATGAGCTGCTGCTGCTGCTGCTGCCGCTGTTGTCGTCTCTAATTTGCTTTGTTCGCATATTTCGCGTTTATTTTTGGCAGCAGCAGCATTCATGGCGTCGCCTTCATTGCCGTCGCGTCGCCACCAAAAGGCGTCATTAAAATTTTCCGCCTGTTGATGCTCGATTTCCTTTCGCTCGCCAACGCCTTCAGCTTCCACGTTCAAGTTTAATGTTTGCTCGCGAGCGTTGAGTTCATTATCAAATGCCGCCTTATGTACATCATCATCATCATCATTGTCAGCAGCAGCAGCAGCAGCAGCAGCAGCAGCAGAGGGAGCGGCGGCGTCAACTGTCCGCTGCGAATCCATGTCTATTTTAGTGCTCAAATTGTGGCTCGTCTGCGTCACTGTTGTTGGTGTGGGCACCACATCCGTCCGCCGTCGCGCTGTTGTTGCCCCATTTCCATGCCCAGCACTTAGCTGCCTCTTACAGCTCGTCTGATTATCGGGAAAGCTGACAAATTGTTTTTTAATTGTGGGAAATTCGGTGAGCATCGCAGACCTTGATGTGGCCACGGGCGGTCTGCTCTCCCGCCCGCTTATTGATTGCATTGAATAATTTGGATTGCGCTTGGGTAATTGGCACAACAACGGAAATCTTTGTGGCATCGGCAAGTGAATCATTTGCTCGGGAAACTTTTGTATCGCTGTTGTAGATCGCAATCGCCCTGCGCTGATATGGGACAGGGTATCTGCTGCCTGTTGCTGCTGCACGGGAAATCGTAGTCTGGCGTCTGAGCATTTTTCTCGCAGCAGCGGAAATTTTCCAGCTGCAGCCATTGTTGCGCTGCCATTTCGCTGCTGCAGTTGCCGTTGTGGCGGCTGTGGAGCGTAGCACAGCAGCGCCCTCTGCCATTGTCGCAGCGGAAATCGTTGCTCATCAATTGGCACTTCCGGCCGCGTGAAGCCATTCACAGTTGTTGTTGACAACATGGCTGACTCAGCGCTAAGCGCCTGGATGGCGTCAGCCAATATTTGCGAATTATTATTATTGTTGTTATGATTATTAGCTGCTGTCGGCGGCGATGGCATTGGCTGCGGCTGCGGCTGCTCTGCGTGCCCCGATTCGTTGAATGTCAACGCCCGCGCGCTGTTTTTCCGTTTGATTAGGCTCTGTTGTTGACCTATTTTAAACGATTTGAGTTTTTTGTTAATTTCAACACGCGCTGCAAATTGTTGCTGCATTCAACACTAGGTTGCAACCCGAACTGGCGAAACGGGGCATCTTTCAACGGCAAGAAAATAGCTACACATACAAAGTTTCCTTGTTCTTTTTTGCAGCACATGCAAATGCAAATGCAAATGCAAATGCTAAATCAATGCGGATATCTACAAACAAACATATATTTGCCAATAAATTTCGTATTTACACTCGGATTTGCTTTTTATAATCAACGTCGTACTCCGTATACACTGCGAAAATTCGTATAGACTAAATGAAAATTAAATTATTTATTGAATTTGTGGCACCCAGCAACTGTTCTCACAAGTTGAAAACCCCCGCTACAAACGCAATCAGCACATCAAGTATACCCCAGTAGTAGCCCCAGAAAAGGGTCTCGGATACAAGCTGTTGTGGCATATAAGATTCATTGTGTCTGCGACTATAATATACGTACATATATGTATTTATACGTGTATATATATATGTACATATATATATAGTATGAACGTTTGATTATATAGGCTATACAAATGTGTCAGCTTGCCAAATTGTTTTTTTGCAGACCACAAAAAAGAAAGATAGGTAAAGAGTGGATATAAAAAAAGCACTCATGCCAAGCAGCGCCCCAATCCCATTGTTTTCAAATAGACTTCTATATATACGCTATATCACAATATATGTATAGTGTTTTGTATATAGGCACGAGTATATGCCACAAGTTTTGCCAATTTTTGGCGGCTGTTCTGCGGCAGGTGAAACATAAATAACCGAGCAACAATTTTCTTTAATTTTCTTGATCCCTTCAAATTATTAAATCAAATATCAAACCACAGCCGCTGCGTCACCTATCATGGTCGTCCACCAAACTCGGCTTCGTCCACGGGCAACAAGGTACAGCATTACACCGAATACCATTGCTTAATGACTAGTATCTTTGGCGAACTGACGGAAGCCAACAAGCAGCGAATGCAGGAGATTAAAGAAGAGCAGCAAAAGAAGGCCTCGAAAGCATCTGCAAAGAAGTTGGCCAAGACAAAAGCCGCCAAGGGAGCTAAACCAGCTGGCAAAGCTAAACCAAAAAAGGCAGCAAAGGCGGAATCAGCAAAAGCACAAGCTCCAGCCGCAGCACCACCAGCCCCAGCATCAAAATCTGATTACTTAAAGGCACATAAAGCAGCACCGGCAGCACCAGCAAACAAAAATGAAGCCCAAACACCGAGAAGAGCTGATGCCAAAGAGAATACGCAAAAGAAAGATAAGAATGAGCCCGACGAGCCAACTGTATAAAAGGCAACTACAAAAACAACTCAGAAAAGTATTTAAATTTTGCGTACTTATTTAATGTTAATTTCCAAGGTGTTATCAGCGTAAGAAGCGCTGCAGCCCAAATTAAATATTTACGTTTTCGGTCTTAGAATATATTTTCGCTTTACT
The DNA here is from genome assembly GCA_004149465.1 of Drosophila nigromelanica. Taxonomy (NCBI): domain Eukaryota; kingdom Metazoa; phylum Arthropoda; class Insecta; order Diptera; family Drosophilidae; genus Drosophila; species Drosophila nigromelanica. Next base: position 21,813 of record SCDS01000593.1, read on the forward strand.
ATTTTAATAATAATGTTCAACATTGCTTCCAATAGTTCGGATTCTGTTCCATGCGCCTCTGGAAGTTCGTGTACCAATTCTGTACAACGGAGAAAGGCACAAATGTTTCCGTTGCGGCAGGTGGTATCTCAGGCACGCTCACACAGAAGCTGGATGCATAATTGAAAAAGTTCTCCAACATGCGTTGGCCAAACTGCTTGTTATCGTTGGCGCTGGACTGTGTGCGAGGGAAATGTGTTCGAATTAGTGTTTACGTTCAGAATGGGGCATACAATTTTGGGACTTACGATTGCCGGAGTTTGTTGTGCCACTGTTAATTCGGGCTCGATGGAAATGCCAATTTGTGCTATGTGCGAAATCTCCTGGGCGCCAAAGACCATGCCGTTAGCGTGCGCCCCCAGCTCGTGGCTTTTCTTTAGCTGTGCTATCTTAAATATTGCTGAGGGTTTGTTGTTGTTGATATGTCCCAAATACTGCCAGGTGGGCGCTGCATTAGCGTCCGGCCAGCTGAAGTATATGGCTGCTGCGGTGCCCAGGGGCAGAGGCGAAATACCAGTAAGAAAAACAACAACATAATTGACCGCCTCAATGTCCGGCACGTTGACAAGTAGCTTGTTTTCACCTACCGCAACAAAGTCTGTTTGGGGCTGTGTTTATGAATGGAATATGAATTTAGTTTATATATTTTATGTTATATTATTCACCAGTCGTCCAGAAATAATTAAACCAAACATTTTGGCCGGTTTCTCAAATCTTTTCTAGAATAAATAATCCTAGTGTCATTCGCAGGGCAACGTAAACAGCTGGCAGCAGTGTAGTATTTTTATCAGCCGAATCAGCAAAATCTGGTCACACTCCGGTAAAACGATTAATCTGCACTCTATCGATATTTTTAGTTGTCCCTACGAGAGAATTAAAATTTAGTATTTGTTTTTGCGTTGAGCTATGGCCGGACTATTATCTTTAAGTAAATTGTACGGTAAAAGGAAAACACTCACCTACACGTTCCACATTACATGCCAAAAAGAAATACAAGAACGACTACAATTGCGTGCGGTAAGTAAATATCATAGTCAATTTCAAGGCCACTTGTGATACGCATTAATGGGCTAGATTACGATTTCATAAGTTTGTTTAGTGATAATGATTTAGCATAGGCCATTAGCCAAAATACGTACAAAGAGGTCAGGCAACAGTTTGTGTGTGTGTGTGTTGTTTTGGCCCCTTGTTGATGTTATATCGAATGCGAGAGTTGGAGTTTTATTTAATTTTAACGCACTAAGTTCGAACGCACTTGCTTCTTTCGTTGCAGCAAGACTTAAACAATACTCAGAACTAAAAGCATTAACGGGCGCCAAAACAGCACACACGCAGCATGGGACGTACGCAGCGCCAGCGACGACGTCGCGCGCCTGAAACGACAACAACAACAGCAACAACAACGACTGACACCCGCTATTCACTGCACGTGCTTTATGGCCAACTACACACGCTGGGCTGGCGCAATCAAACGCAACTCTCGGCGCTTAATTTCGCGCACACAGGACGCGGCTTGTGCTCTAAGACTCAACGATTCCGGGCTGGTGATGAGCTGATACGTCTGCCCGCTGGCTGCCTTATAAGCATTGCCACGCTGGAGTCGGATGCACAGTTTAAGGCACTCTTCAACAAGGATCTGTTTGACAAGGATTCGCGCATATCCTTTCAAGCGCTTGTCGCCTGCTATTTAATGCACCAGCTGCACATACACGAAACCACACACGACTCGCCTTGGGCTGCTTATCTGGACACGTTGCCCGGCAGTTACACCACGCCCTATTTCTGTGCCGTGCCTGAGCTGCAGTGCCTGCCGGAGGCATTGCTGGAGCGCACAGTGGCTCAAAATCGTCAGATACGCGATTATTACCAGGTGCTCAAGTCGCTGGTCGGCAAACTGCATTGCCAGTGCTGTGGTCTGCGCTACGGCGAAGACATTTGGACTCTAGCTGACTTTCGACTCGCCTATTTTACTGTTAACACGCGCAGCGTCTACCTCAACGCACGGCAGCTGCAGCCGGCGCGCAGTCATTTCCAGGCGCTGCTCAACGGCAGCGTCAATCTGGCACTCGCACCATTTCTGGATCTGTTCAATCACTCGGATAGCGTGCAGACAACGGCCGAGCTGCAGTTGGTGGCCAGCACGAAGGGCCAGGATTATGTGCTAACACTCGATGCGTTGCCAACGCCTGAGCTGAGGCCCTATGAGCAGCTGTTTATCAGCTATGGAGCACTGCCTAATCTGAAGCTACTCACAGAATATGGGTTTTATTTGGAGCGAAATGCACACGATAACTTTGAGCTCTCGCTGCTGGACATTGAGCAGCTGATCGCGTGCAACAAGCAGCTTGCGTCGCAGAGCTATCATCGCAACATCTTTAAATTTATCAGGGAGCATAATCTAATGGATCAAATGTTTGTGCATGTCCAGGACGGCTGTTCGCACAATCTGCGCGTGGTGCTGCATTTGATCTTCAAGCAGCAGGCGCACTTTCCCAATGTGCTCAATCAAATTGCCTTCGGTGATGCCGCCCAGTTTGACAATGTGCAGCCCGCATTGTCCTATCTGGTGGCACATAAAATAAAAGAGTATCAAGGCTTCGTCGCAGCTTTGAAGCAGCTGCCACAGCTTACGGAAAGCGGCGCTGTGGCGCTTGGTTACCTGTTGGAGTGCCTGCGTTACCTGCGCGACTTTGAGACAGCGCATTGTGAAGCTAGTTAAACTTTTTTCGGTTCTCTTTTGTAAATAAAGTAAAAATTAATGTGTTTTTGTAAAACTTGTTTTAGTCATTTGTTTTAAAGGTTTTGTTTGCCTTGCAGCTATATTCGACATATACCAGACCTAACGACGATGGACACCAACTTGTCAGGTCCAGCAAAAAGATAACGCCGTTTACGCCCACGCCAGGCAACAAATTGCTGGGCGGCGTGTTTGCCAAGAAGGCAAAAGGTAGGTGATTGACCACAACCGGAAGCCAAGTCGTGCTTACAATGTTGTAAATAACTTTATTTTCGCAATAGTGTATTTAACATAACAGACAAATGTTACAAAAAGAGCGCCATCTCTGTTAAAAAGACTCACAAATTGTAAATGTACTCATTGCTAAAAGCTCTATTTTGTACAAAAATAAAAATAATCTATAGTTTATATGTGTAGTAAACTTTGCACTGCCAATTTCAGGGAAATTATAACAATTTTTATTGCAAGAGTGTTTTTAACAGAAATCAAATTTTACTTTTTTAAATTTAAATTTCTGTAAATTAACTTTTTTACTCGACCCCAAAGTGATCCATAGCTTCCATACTTCAAACTCTTATAACTCTGTCAAAACTGAACCGATTTTCATGTTTGATGGCATTGAGTTAGCTAGGATACATATTTGGGTTTTTATTAACGTGTTCATTTATTTTTTAATTATAATTTAAATATCTGTTAGTTCTTTTTTTGAGCTTCTTCCAGCGCTTATTTAATTAAATACAACCAATTACACTTTACTACCAAAATATCTCTTCAATACAGCTTTGCTTTCTGTTAACCTTTTTTTAATGTTTTGTTTTGTTTTTGTTTTAACTGAGCTAATTTGTAACATGATGTACTCTAAAGAAAAAAAACAAACTAAAACCCGCACTCGTTTGTTTGTTTGCCTGTTCGTTTGTTGTGTTGGCGCCTGTTTGGGTTTAGCTGCATTAAAGTCAATTCAATGCAGTTGCAGCAGCATCAGCAAAAGCAGCAGCAGCAGCAGGGCTACAACAACAACGACTGCCACAACAACAACAACAATCAAGACTATGTCATGTTCATATAGGCAGCAGCGGCAACGATGGCGCCTCAGCGCTGGGCAAACTGGACGCGCCGGAGGTCACCTCCAAGGATATGATGCGAGCCATGATGGCTTACATTTGGCCCAAGGATGATGCCCTGGTGCGCAAACGGTAAATCTTAGGCAATCTTTAAATCGCACTTATATAACATAACTAATTTGATGTACGATTGCAGCGTGGGCATCTCGCTGGGTCTGCTCGCCGGCTCCAAACTGCTGACCGTCTGTGTGCCATTTCTGTTCAAGGGCGCCGTGGATACGATGACAACGCTGAATATGGACACCGCGCCGGACGCAGTGTTGTCCACGGCCACGGCCATGCTGTTGGGCTGTAAGTGCTCCAAATGCGAAACCACCTTTGTATACATTTAATTATTCTGACTCTTCTATTGCAGATGGCATTGCTCGAGCGAGTGCCGCTGGCTTCAATGAGCTGCGGAATGCGGTGTTCGCCAAGGTGGCGCATCATTCCATACGCAAGATAGCCACCAATGTGTTTCTGCATTTGCATAATCTCGATTTGGCGTTTCACCTGAACAAACAGACGGGTGCCCTGTCCAAGACAATCGATCGCGGCTCACGTGGCATTAACTTTGTGCTCTCGGCGATGGTCTTCAACATAGTGCCGACGATTTTTGAGCTGGCGCTGGTCTCTAGCTTGCTGGGATTAAAATACGGACTGGCCTTTGCTGGCGTTAGCATGGGCTGTGTGGGTATCTATGCGTTGTACACGCTGAGCGTGACGCAGTGGCGCACACGGTTTCGTGTCTACATGAATCAGGCGGAGAACGAGGCGGGCAACAAGGCCGTCGATTCGCTGATCAACTACGAGACGGTCAAGTATTTCAACAACGAGAAGTACGAGGCTGGCTGCTACAACGAGGTGCTCAAAAAGTACGAGACGGCCAGCTTGAAGACCAGCTCCAGCCTGGCCCTGCTCAATTTCGGACAGAATGCGATTTTCAGCAGCGCCCTCAGTTTGATTATGGTGCTGGCGGCCAAGGAGATCAGCCAGGGCAACATGACCGTTGGTGATCTGGTCATGGTGAATGGCTTGCTATTTCAGCTGTCCATTCCACTGGGCTTTCTGGGCAGCGTTTATCGCGAGGTGCGACAGGCGCTACTGGACATGCAGGCCATGTTTACGCTCATGAATGTGGACAGCCGCATTCAGACGTCGCCCAATGCCCAGCCCCTTTTCGTGGACAACAGCAATGCGTCGATTGAGTTCCAGAATGTGAGTTTCGAGTATGAGCCGGGCAAGCCCATTTTCCGGGATCTGTCGCTCAGCATACCCGCCGGCAAGAATGTGGCTATTGTGGGTGGCTCCGGGTCCGGCAAGTCATCCATGGTGCGTCTGCTCTTTCGATTCTTTGAGCCGAATTCGGGTCGCATTTTGATTGGCGGCCAGGACATCAGCGCCGTCGAGCTGGACAGCCTGCGCAAATGCATTGCTGTTGTGCCACAGGATTCGGTGCTATTCCACAATACCATCGAGCATAATATACACTACGGCAACCTGAGCAAGTCGCACAGCGATGTACAGAATGCGGCACGCATGGCCGATCTGCATGAATCGATCATGAGCTGGCCCAATCAGTACAGAACCCAGGTGGGCGAGCGTGGCCTCAAGCTGTCCGGCGGCGAAAAGCAGCGCGTGGCCATTGCCCGTGCCATTCTGAAGAACACGCCCATTCTGATCTTTGATGAGGCTACCAGCAGTCTCGATTCGATCACAGAGCATGTGAGTGACTTGTTTTAACTTTGATGATTGCCTGAATTAATTAATCCGTTTTACAGAACATATTGCAGGCACTTGCGCGCGCTACCTCGGGTCGCACCAGCATTTGCATTGCGCACCGTTTGTCCACTGTCAAGGATGCCGATGAGATTCTGGTGCTGGAGAATGGGCGGGTGGGCGAGCGTGGCACACACTTTGAGCTCCTCCAGCAAAACGGCCTCTATGCACGCCTGTGGGAAACGCAGACGCAGCAATTCGATCCCAGTCGTCGGGCAGACCAGGCGCACCGGATCGCTCTGTAGTCGAGTGTTGGCCACGTGAGTCACGTGGTGAAGTTTTTGGAATGCGTTCTTTTTATTGACGAAGCCGCCAAATTTGTAGTTGAATGATTTATATATAATATTTAGGCTGAAAATCATATATGTGTCCGGTTGTAAATATAGTTATGCAGTTGTAGTTATGTAATTGTGGCACTTAATTCTTTGGCGAGCGCGGAACCAGATGGGAGATCGAAGCAGCTCCTGATAATAATCATCATAATCATCATAATCATAATCATATACATTTCATTAAACACGTTCGCGAAGTGAAAATTATGTATTGGGATTGAAGCTAGAGACTGGAAACCTGGAATAGGTATGTATACTGTTAAGATTTTGTTTGGCTACGCCCACTGGGGGCGTAACAATTCAATGTAAGCTATATATCGCCTCAGTTTTAAAGTTGGAAACATAAATTTTTTTCAGATATTCTCCAAATATCGCATAAACATATTTTGGATACGCCCACTGGGAGCGTGGTAAGTCGATCAAATTTATATCTATATGACCTAGAGTCAGGAAATTTGCCAGATAGATTTCTAATGCCCTCCTCTAAATATCGAGCCGAAAATTGTTGGCCTTGCTCACTCCGGTTCTCTCAAATTTAAGCTGTTGGTTTTTTGTTAGTTTCTTTTGTAGGCATAACATTAAACATTTATTATCAATTTTATCACTCACACATTATGTGACACTTAGGGACTTAGGCAAGAAAATACATTTCAGCAAGTGGAAAATCGAATCTCGACTGCTTCATTCTTAATCTCTCTCCCGTATCGAAATCGGTATGGGCACATCGTATATCAAATAGAGCACACAATTGCCCAGATGCTTGAGGAACTGTTGGTAGTTGCCGATGCGCTGATTGAACTCCTTCCAGAGCGGCAACATCGGTCGCTCCTTGGCCCGGTCAACATCGTCTATTACAATATTCTGCTCCAGCATTGTCTTGTTCACGTACGTGTACAAATAGGAGGCCGGCTTCTGGCCAATGGTGGTCACATAGTGTGTGGCATTGCTCTCCAGGCTAATGCTCTTGCCGGCTGTCAAAAAGTACGCCTCCTCATCGCTGGCGCTCCTGTAGCGCACATTGCCCTCGAGGATGGTCAGCGTGCAGTTGAACAGAGCCGGCGCGATGAAGTTGCTCAGCGTTAGTCCCGGAAAATCGGCGACAAATATAACATCCGAGTAGTTATTCCACGCCAGCACCTCATTGGCAATTGTCCTCAGCTTGGGACGCATATGGTTGAGCTCCGTCAGCAGCGGCAGCGACCAGGGCGTGCGCTGAAACGGCGACCAGGGCGCCTTTAGCATGTCCATGCGCGGATCGAAGGTTCGCTGCTGGAACCGTCCGTTCATGGCGCACCAAATGTCAAAGTAAATGGAAATGTTGCCGCCCGTGAGCGGACTATTTTCAGGATGCCTATCCATATCGTCGCGTATATTCCTCTCTATGCACTTGGCATACTGCACAGCCATGTCGGCATACTTTGTCCAGCGATCGTACTCGGTGAACGCGTAGGGATTCAGATGATGCACCTTCTGGTTGTCGTTGTCCACCACCTTGATGGAGGTCAGCACCGTGTCGTAAGAGTGCATCATCATGTCCCAGGAGTAGCCATAAAGGCCATTCGTCCAGTTATTGTAGCCCTTGGTGATGAAGTGCGAGTACGGCAGGAAAAGCTGCAGGGCGCAGTAGCAGAGTATGATGCAGGTGCGCAGCTGTGCCTTGAAACCGGGTGCATCACCACTGACTGTCTCCTTGGTGTCCACATCTGGTGCTGTCTTGCCGGGCAGACGCAAACGTCGTGGCCAGTCAAAGCGAAAGAAGAGCGGCACCTCCGCCAGGCAGACCCAAGGAAACATGCCTGAAAAAAGAGCATTGCTATAGGATGCAAGCGGGATGTGGGTGCCAACTTACCTATGACAAACAGTCGTGAGTTCATCAGGTGAAAGCTGATCATAAACGGGGTAACCAGCAGACGCGTCTTCTCGCAGGTCATGAAGAACGCTATGGAGAGATCAAAGAATGCGGTAAACCAGTGGATGATCAGCAGATCGATGAGCTCCTCGTCCAGCAGCTGGCGAAACGGTGCGAACACCCAATGCTGACTGAGACTGGACATGGCATAGCCGGAGAGCCACTCCAGCGAGAACTTCTTCAGGCCCGCGTACATATAGAGCACAAAGAACTGGAATTTGATCAGGAAATAATTCCAATACGGCAACGGTTGCCTCAACTGTGGATTGAGCCAACTGTCCAGCGAGCTGTAAGCCAAGAGATCGCAGTTACCAACTGAACTCAAATGGTCTGGTCTGGATTTACCCACCAGTAGCTGTGCGCCCGGGTGAACAGCAGGAGCGTGCCGACCAGTCCAAATAGGTAGCTGTGATTGTTCCACGCCGGCTTGTCCAGCAGAAAGAGGTACCAGTAGCCGGCCACATAGGTCAAGCAGCTGAAGCGGAACCGATAGCCGAGCATAATGCCCCAGGCACCCAGCCACATGGCCAGATAGACGCAGCCCATCAGCGGATAGTCGAGTGCGGCCAGCCCATTGAACAGCGGAAAGTGACAGTGTTGCGGCTCGCCGTAGCGCACGTCCAGCTGTCCGCCGCCGCGCTCCTCGGCTATATCGATCAGCATGGCGGCGCCGTAGAGCATCCGAAATACACCCAAGGCGGCGCCATCCACAGGTCGCTGCAGCCAGCGCGTGAAGCGCGGCAAGCTCTCGAAGTTATCCAGCTCATGGCCAAAGCAAAGTTTGAAGAACTGGGCGGTGGGCGTGGGCCTCGGAACTGCCTCCTCTTCGGGTTGGGTCGCAGGACTCACATCATCGGTGGCCGGGGCTTTGTTGTCGTCTGCGGTTGCATCTGTTGCGGAGGGCTTTGTGGGCTGCTTTCGTTTCGAGTTGGTCATTTTGTCGAATTGGGCTTAAAGTAAAAACTAAGGAAAGCAATCAAAATGTGCATAAAAATTCAAGTTTTATCAAGAAATATTCGTTCAAAGAACACAAATTGTGAAAACGGCCACAAGATTAAGCATCTGTGTGTTCGGCTTATAATTCGCAATCAGTCAAAGCTCAAAGTCAGATGACTGTTAGCCCAAAAAAATTATTTCTGATTCAGCTCAAAGTTGCAATGGGTTCCTCTTAAGTTCAGTTCGTTGAACTATTTTACAAACATAAAAGTAGGTTTTTAATATAACAATTTAATTTTAAATTAATACAATTGATCCAGCTTTCGATTTTCTGTTTCATTTAGAATAAATATTACCAGCAAATAATCCAAAAAATTGTATAAAAAAATATCGTTAAATTTTGACTTGAAATAGGTTGTTTTTAGGTATAGTTTATAGCTTCAAAAAATTGTTTGCAATATAACCCCGGCGCCAATAATACAGTCTTTGAACATAATTTAGTTTTGGTTTTTTGTTTTTTTTTTTTTTGTAGAATTTATTGAAAAAGTTGACATAAATACATGCATGCATATTGTTGTATACTAAATATATAATATATGTTTTGTTGTTGTTGTTGTGTTTGCTCTTGCGTAAATAGAAATCTACGTCTGCTGTCTTTTATATGATGCACACCTCCGTCGAACCCCTGCCAAACCCAAATCCAAACTTCACGTCAGAGGCTGCGATCACTGAAATTATTCGCCGTCCTATTTTGTTCGTGTGTGTGTGTGTGTTTGTGTGTGTTGCTAGCGAAAACGGTATTCGCATTTAAAAAAATACATCAATTACGAAATATATATAATATTTGTTACATCTCTATATTCTTGAGTTGAGTTTATTGCAACGAATTTGCCCAGCTGCGAATTCTTCTTCAGTGAGTTATCTCAAACATCCAACTGTTGTTGTTGTTTCAAATTGTGTTCAACAGGTTTCTATATATTTTGTTTTTCTTTAGATTTTTCAATTACTTTTGTATTTGCTTTTAATATAGTTTCGAATACAGAAATACATATCATTATCATTTTTGAATAGATTTTACAAATTGCAATTGTCCATTTCATTGGTTCGCAAAATTTCTAGAAATTTTTGGGAACAAGCTTTGAAAATGCCTCAAACTACGCATACGAATACAATATAGCTGAATATACTTGTAAGTTGTATTTTAAGCTAATGCCTTGGTTTTAAAGTTCTTTGGAGTTGAATTTCGGGAAAGTACATTTAACAAAAATAAATACGCTTTAAAAAAATAATAAAGAGGAGGAAATTTATTGTAAGAAATTATAAAAACAAAACTTTGGTCTCGTGCTCTGCTTAAATCGTTTAAATATGTATATATATAGTTTTTTTTTTTTTGGTTTTTATTTTAAATATTTGACTGACTGTGTGATTTAATAGTTGAGTTTCTTTGTTTTCTCTTTAATTTAAATACGACAGTTATGCATAAATGACTAATATTTGACTTTGCTGCACATGTACGTTTTTTATTTCTCTTCTTTTTTGCGTTTAAAAATATTATTTTTGTTTTTTGTTAATTTTACGCAACGCTAAAACATTTTAAAATGCATTTTCAAAGTTAATTCGTTAAGTATTTGGTTAGCTGTAATTCTTGTTTTAATTATGAATAAGCTTTGAAAGTTTTAGACAAAGTTTGCCAAGTTTTCAGTGTCCAAAAAATTTGTTGCATACAATGTGAGCCAACAGCCGTCCGCCCGTCCGGCGACGGCCGGAAAAAAACATTATCGAATGAAAATTGTGTTGTTATTCGTGTAGTTGTTGTTGTTGTTGTTGTGGTTGTGGTTGCCATTGTCGCTGTCCGACCGGCAAGCAACCCTCATCCTCATCCTCCAGTGCAATGCACCACCCTCAATGGAAATGGTGCGCAGGCGCGCTCTCCCTCTCTCTCTACCTCTCCCTGCTCTTGTCTGTCTGCCGCTCTCCGCTGTCCGCTCTTATATGCGATTCTGATTCAGCTGAGAGCGTGGAGTGAATGGGCTAACCATAACACCACTTGGCCAAATCGCCTCGTTGAATAGCTCATTGAAACGATAGTCGGGTATGGAAATTTTAAATTTACAGTACGACAACTGTGATAAGTTGGCATCGTTCTTGACCAGCTTGGTGCATTTGACCAGATTCTTGTTGATCTTCAGCTCCTCGGCCAGATGCTCGATAATGTCGTCCTCGCTGGTGTTTGTCGCAAATTTGCCCACCTGCACCCAACGTCCGTAATCGCAGACGACCTGCAATCGATCCGAATTGCAATTGTTGCCGACAACGATGAGATTGTTCTGCTGCGGGTGCTTCTTGCCGTCGAGATTGTTGACGGGCTGATTGCCGAACTGGAAGTACTGCTGGTACATGCGTCCCTGGATCTGATTGACGCCGTTGCACACCTTGTTCACCTTCTCCTCGATGGTGTGCAGCTTGGCGCACAGCGCCTTCGGCGATTGATTTCTGCACTCGTCGCAGTTGAACGATATCATCGGGTTCTTCTGTATCAAATCGTACATGGCGTCGTCAATGTTCACGCACGTCCGGTGGAACTTCTTCAGGCAGTCATCCGAATTGCAGATGATGATTGCATCCTTCGAGCTGATTGATTTTTTGCATTTTGGGCAATTTTCGGCCATCTTGCCAATTGGGGCTCTGCACTTTCAATGTGGCGTTGTGGGTTTCGAGGAGAACGTCGACAATGTCGAGAAAAACACACGCACACACACAACACACACACACGCGCGCACAGCACAGACACACACACACACACACACAGACACACACACACTCAAAGTGTGTGTAATATATGAGCAAATGTTTCGGTCTCTGTCTGTGGACTCCGCTTGCTGTGGCCTATCGCTATCGACGGTATCGGTGTGAGTGGGTGAGAAGTTTGCTAAAATTGTTGGAGAAAATAGAAACGCGAAAACCGACTGCGAACCGAACGCTTCGAAGTTTGCTGTTCAACTGACTGCGAACCCTTATAAAAGCTGCCGCCTGGCAACGCGACATAAGGGTGGCTTTTTTCATATATATATATATATTTTTTTGTTTGTTTTTTGTTGCCGTTCACGTTGGTCTTTGTGATTAATTTAACCACTATTTCTGCCCATATGATTAGGTAGAGTTTTTTTTTTTATATTTTTTTGCACTCTCCTTTTTCGTCAACATTCTGGCTATTTTTCACCATTTTTTTTATCTTTTTAGCTTCGGCGAAAGCTGCAAAGCTGCAACGCAGGCCAACACTGTTCAAATCAGTGCGCGCTGCACTTGCGTTTTGCAGTGTTGTAAAATACACTTTCGATTGTTTTCTACGTTTACGCAAACGAAACATTGTGAATGAATATCGTTTTGATCTGCTTGGCAAAGGATCAAGCAATTTAACGCGTAAGTTATAAGTTAATTGTAATTTTTTATTACTTATGGATAATTTTCACATGCAAATAAGACTCAAATTTGAATGCTTTCAATTTAAACTGCATATGAAACCCAATGTCGCAGACAAGCTGAAGTTCGTTTTACCCCATTAAAAATTGTTTATTTTAAGCCCAGTTAGAACTGTCTGTTCGAACACAAATCATAATCATATTGCAGCTAAATAGCTCATGTAGTGGGCGCTGGCCACTTGAGTCGCATAAAGTCAAAAGTGTGCTCACCTGGATCCAGTTGAATTGTACTCCAAAGTAATCAAATAACCGATCGGCAAATGAAAACCACAACTTCCGCTGGCAATTAAGTGAATTTTTTTTTATTTATTTACTTATTTTTTTATTGCTGCTGCAGCCGCAACAGTTTGCGGTTTGAGCCAGGAGCCAGTAGAGGAACGCACTGGGGCAGCAGCGGGAAGAACAAGGCCACGCGAGCAACACGGTCCAGCAACTGAGGCTCTGTGCGCAAAACTGCGTCTTATTTATACGGAGATGAGCAGCTCTCGCTGTTGCCGCAGCGTGGGGTGGGAGGTGGGAGGCTGTTGGCCTGCCGATGGCGGCCGAGTGTCGGCACAGGTGGGCGGGGTGTTGTTTGCGCATGTCCTTGCCAATAAAACGGATGATAACAAGGCGCAGGGGATGGCGCCGCGTTTCACCCCCCCGTGTATATATAATAATAATAAAATATATAGCATTCGTGCACAAGGAGAAGAAAATGCAAATAGTGTTAACAGGTGTAGCGGCAGCTGTTCTTGTTTGCCCAGCCGCCGGTCGAACGGCTCATGTAATTGGGTCTCATTTAGTCGGCAGTGGGCGGCCATTTCCGTTTCCATTTCCTCTTGTTAGCACGCTCGTTGTGCTCCAGTTTGGTGTCAATAGATTTTAATCAGGTGTGGCAAGCATAGTAAACAGGCGCCTGGCCCTCGTCGCGCCCTCCGCACACGTCTCCCGCCTTGTGCAGCTGATTTAAATATCAACGTCTCAGTCTCTATTTGTATTCAGCTTTATTTTTATTATTTTCCCGCCTCCTCATCGCTATCTACGTCGTTCGCCCAATTGTTATTTATGTATGCAATACGCAGCATCCACGTGTGCCCTATTCCACGTAAGTCCTGGAGCAGGCAGCTCCTGCTGCCACTACTCGGCAGCTGGCCAAGTGCGTAGTTTGTCTCCGGTTGCAAGCTAGTTTAATTTAAGCATTTAAGCTATATGCTCTCAATATTTTCCTATTTTTAGACTGCTGCCTGTCAATTTAACAGCTGACTTGTTGTTGGCGTCTAATGGGCTAAGATTGAGCGTTACATGAAAACGCGCTTTGGCTCACTTTATATCAGTACACAGTTATAAAAGCTGCTAGTTTTGTTTTTAGTGATTATATAGTTTATTGTAACAGCGAATTCTAACAACAACAAAAATTCCTCAACATGTTTTTTTAATGCAGCATCTATCTACATCTAGGTCAAAACAATATCCCTTATGCAAGGAAAAAGTTATGGAAATCTAAAATCTACGAAGAAAATAATAGTTCATCAAAAAGTTAAAAAAAATTGGCAATTGGCTAAAAAGTTATTCCGCATAGGAATCGATTTAGTTTTGATAAAGTTATGAGATATTTATAGTAATAGTTATGAAATGGTTTTACTCAGATTGGAGAAAAATGGTATATCCCACGAAAACTAGCTGAGTTTTGAGTGTGTTATGGAGTGTGTTACCATTTTGGCCCTGACCAAGTGCATTGGGTGTTGCATATGGAATTCAAAGACCAGCACCAAAAAGACGTTGCGCCCTCGAAAAGGCGCCATTCAAGTTCACATTCGTGTTACATTTCTTTCACATAGTTCGTTTGAAATGCAGCTCACAGACGCTTTGAATATAGGCTTAGGCAGGTTTTTATTTTAATTTCAGCGCCCTCTGCACAAAGTACTCGTTTTTTGTTGTAAAGTTGTCTTTAAAAACCTTCCTAATTTAAGGTAAATAACAGCAACAAACTACATTTGTGAAAAAACCATTTGCAGTGTGACAGTTTCGTTTAGCCATGCATGACTGTGCTTTGATTCAAATGATCAAATGTTTATTACTGGACGCTGAGACGCGCACACCCACTGCGAAAAGTCAACTATTAACCTTTATCGTGTATTTGATGTGTCTCTTTTGCATTACGCTGTTGCGAATTCTTCACCAAATGCAATTGCGCAAATTTGCCTGACTGCCAAATAGCGCAGCGAGCCCCACGGGGCGTATGTGTAACACGCTTCAGACTATTTTCGATTATCACCAAAACAAAATCAAAACTCAAAACTTAAATTCCAAAATGAAATAAAAAAAAAAAACAATGCGATCGCGCGCTCGTTTAAACGTCTCATTTAGAAAAACAAGCAAGAATGTTGCAGGCGTTCGCTATCCGACGGCGCTATACTCTGTTCGCTCGGATAAAATAGTTAATGAATTGAGTTTTCTTGATATTGAATAGTGTTATCTAGTTAGGTTTGTTGGCTCCAAAACTGTAAGCCCAATCTGTGAATTTGAGATTTACCTAATTTAGGTCTTGACTTTAACCTTTTTAAATTGTTCTTAAAATAAGTTTACGAAATTATCCTTGGTAAGAAGTTGATTAAAGGACGTCAATTAAAGATGAAAGCAGACAGACCGAAAACTGGGCAGACAATTAAACAGCCAGATTGAAAAGGCAAACGGACGGACGTGCGTAAGAAGTGAACAGATAAAACAAAAAACAAACTGACTGAAAAATATATAGAAAAATGAACAGACAGATAGATAGTCAGAGATAGAGATAGATAGTCAGAAAAAAACCAGTATACTCGAATTAACTTTATGAACAGTGTATTAACAAATAAGCTGGCTGCTAAATGCGCCAATTTCAAGTTCAAATTGCAAATCAGAAATCGCTGCTAATTGTTGGGTCGCACATCACTCATACGCCGCATCGGCCGCATCGATGGCCGACCTGAGACCTGACCTTCCGACAATTAAGCGAAAAATGTTGCACGCCGCCAATTACGGCTGGATTAATTTTGGCAATTGAAATGCGCGTGCCACACACAAAGCGACAACAAGCAACAGCAACAACAAGCAACAGCAACAACAACAACAACAAAATGTGTGACTTGTGCATCATCGGTCAGATCAGATCAGATCAGATTCAGAGTTGGATGCCTTTAATTGTAGAACTGGGGCAAGCATCTCATATCCCTAAACAGGGTGTTTGCCACGCTGACATTGACACTGATAAACGCCTCTGCTGCACTGAACTGAACTGAACTGTACGTGAATAGTGATCGTCATCGTGATCGTGATCGTGATCGTGATCGTGATCGCTCCCCCATTCTGCGTATAAATATGCGGCGCATGCGTCGCTGTTTGTCACACAACGAGACGAGTTCAACGCGTGCGCGTTTCCCACCAGACAGGCGACCAACTGACGAGCAACCGAAAGAGAAAGAGAGACGGAGAGAAGGAGCGAGCGAGAGAGTGCTAGCTAAATAGTGTGTCTGCAGCTGCTATGTTGTGCCGTGCATTGTTTCTGCTGCTGGCGCTGGTGGGTGCCAGCTATGCGGCCACGCATGTCAACATTTCCATAGCCCAACAGCCGGCCACGAATCCGGCGGATGTTAGCTTCATCGATGGACGTGCGCCTGCTGAGCTGAGAGCGGGTCCCTATCGGGCTGAGGAGGATGCGGGTATAGAGCAGGAGCAGCGCTTTGAGCGCCTGCAGGAGCGACCACAGCAACAGCAGCAGCAACAGTCGCAGCAACAGTCGCAGCAACAGTTGATGAATCAGCAACAGCAACAACAGCAGCAGCAACAACAACAACAACAACAGCAACCGCTGAGTCCAAGACAGGGCTTGGGCTTGCAGCCGGCACAAGTTGGCGCTGGCAACCAGATTGGTCGCCTGCCACGTCGACGTCTTCACAATCGCCGTCCCTCGCTGCAACAGCAGCCGCCGCACAGCGGCCAGTTCCGTCAGCGCAACCAGCAGCTGCGCCAAAATCAGGAATTCGAGCGCTACATCCAATCGTATCACAGCCATGGACCCTCCGTGGAGACCGTGAGTAGAGAACAACAAAGACAGCCAAAAATTAAATACATCAACAACATTTAGAAATTTGGGAATATAGATTTCCATATTTATTATTTCAATATTTAGTCACACAATTTAATAAGTGATCTACAGTTTCTATAGGAACTATATAATATAGCGTTCGGTCGTTATTGAGAATGACGCTAGTGATATTATGTTTTAAAACAAAACAGGTTTTCATATAGCTTCTTACTCTTTATACCTATATAATATTGTGATCTGATGTTAATTAGATTCTACTATGCTTAAAGCTTTATTAAGTTCAAGTTCAAACAAAAGCTCTTAAAACAACAACTTAAATTTCATCTGGTTGTTTTTCAAACAGCATTATTATACAGCAGTTGTGATACTATATTGAATGTAGAGACTTGATACTTGGAATATATGTTTATGTATACCTGCGTCTGTGGGCGTGACAATTCTTCTCAACTAGAGACTAGTTTGCTTAGAAGCACACAGTCTGACAGATATATCTATATCAATTTAGCTATTAATAGTGATTAAGATTAAATAACATTTATGTTGCCGAATCAAATTTTAATTTTTTGCAAGAATGCACTAAAGAAAAAAAACGTAGCTAGGAATTTTTTCCAACTCTTGAAGTCTGTCAAGATATTTTTTATTTCTCTCTCAATTTATAAAAAACGCAGGTCTTTGAATCCTCCAGTCCCTCGCCCCAGCGCTACACGCAGTCCAGCGACAGTTCCAGTTATGTTGCCTCCGATGATGATGATGATGTTGTGTCCATCGGCGGCGCCAAGTCGCAGCAGCTGCGCATGTTTGAGCGTCAGGTGGCCGCTCCCGTTGCTCCACAAAGCCAGAGCGCCAACGTCGAGCAGGCACCAGATAGCAAGCCCATCTATGAGCCGCCACAGCCAGCTCCGGTGCAGAAAGCCGCCATTGCGCCCGCCGTCAGCTCCAGTTCCAGTTCCAGCTCGAGTTCCAGTTCCAGTTCCAGCTCCAGTGGCGCAGCTGCGCCTGCTCCACCAGCTGCAGTGCCGAATGACGCCCAGTTGGGCGGCGGCTTTGAGCCCGCCTTCGATGCGGGCAACAGCTACAGTCGCCCCAGCTACGATCAGAGTGGCTACGGCTATGACGATGTGCAGGATGACTATCAGGATCAGTATCCGCCAGCTGTGGACGAGAGCTCCGGCTATGATGACTACGCTGATCAGACGGGCGGCTATTTGCCGCCGCAGCGCGGCTATGTGCCACGCCCCGTTGTCACCAAGACCATACAGATTGTGCAGCCGGCGCTGAAGGCCAAGAAGTACGAGGTGCGTCATCCGGCCATCCAGAAGGAGTTCTACGATATCGAGGAGCGTGTGGTCATCAAGCCGGCGGGCACACTCGTTGTGGAGCTGGATCATCCCGTGGCCAAGATACCCAAAGGCGAGACGCTGCTGCCGCTGGGCCATCCGCATCCCGCCGTGGCCGCCGCCTACAACAACAACAATGGACAGGTGCAAACGCAGAGCTACAACAACAATGGCAACGATTACAGAAACATCTACGAGCAGTCGCCGGCGCCGGCGCCCAAGGAGTCCGCACAGACGACCACCATTGGCTCCAGTGTGACGACGATGCCCACCTACGACCAGGCGCCCAAAGATGAGTTTGTGGAGGCGCAGCTGCAACAGCAGCCCCAAAGCAGCGACGCCACCAGCTCGAATCCGTCATCCGGCTCCAGTGTCATTGCCACCGATTCGAATGGCAATCAATTCCAGATCAAAACGAAGCATCTGACGCCCAAGATGCTGACACGCCTGGAGCCGGAGCCGCAGGATTACGACTATGGCCGCAGCGAGGCCAGCTATCCGGGCCAGCGCAGCTATCCGCGTGCCAACAGCTACAATCGCCAGGCCTATCAGAGTCCCAGCAGCGAGGACTACTTCACCGGCGAATTCCTGCCCAATGCCAATGCTGGCAATGTGGAGGCGAAGCCGGCGCGTCTCGAGGAGGCGCCACGCACGCAGATCATCAGGCACGAGCACAAGATTCATTTGCCGCTATCGCAGCACAACATTTACCTGGGCCGCAGTCGCCAGCCGCCGCCGCCGCCGCCGAGGGAGGTGCAGTTGCCGTCGCCGTCGGAACAGGAGCTGCCCGCCCAGGTGGCCGAGCTGAAGCCATATTTGCGCAAGCATGTGGGTCCCACGGTGATCTATGCCAAGTCAGCCGCACCGCGAACCTACTACCAGCAGTCGTCCCGGCAGCGCAGTCCTCTGGCCGAGGAGCTGGACTATAGCGCGCCCTATTCGCGGATGCGCTACGATCCGGAACAGGCATCCGGCCGGCTGATGGAGGCACAGCCCTGGCAGTCCAAGGAGGCGGCCAAGGCGCAGATACATCTGCAAATACCGCATCAGGGTGATCGGGATCAGTCGATTGTGGCCACGGCAACGATTACCCCGCTGAAGCCCGACTGTGATCAGCAGCAGCAGCAGCAGCAGCAGGCAGAGATGCAGCAGCAAAAGTCGTCCCGCTTGCGTCAGCAGCAGTTCCAGCGTCTGGTGGAGGCACCCGCTGCCGCTGTGCCGACCACACAGGCCACGCCCACGCCGGCCCAGCCCCAGCCGGATGTGGATGTGTCGCTGAATGGCGCCGCCGGACACCTCAATCGTCACCTGGCGCCCAACGAGCGCGTCATTTCGGCTACGGCCGCGCCCACCGATGCCGCCGCGACCAGCGAAACGTTCCACAAGCGTCGCATCGTCGTCAACCATCCGTTCCAGACGGTGCGCGAGGTCGTCGAGCATGAGCCCATCACCAACTACCATCAGATACAGGTGAACGAGCCCGCCTCGCCCGCTCTGTACCATCAGGCCGCCTACTACCAGCAGCAGCCGCTGCAGACGCACGGCAATCTGGTGCAGGTCCAGACGCCGCCGCCGCACGGCAAAGTCTTTGGTTAGCCGGAGCCGGAGATCGCTTAGCTGGTTGTAGACCCGGGATTTGTATAGATTTGACCACGCTCTATTCTGTTGTTGTTTAATTGCATTTTTTGTTGTAGTTTAGAGAAACGAAAAGTCCCAAAATCGGTGGAAGGGCCCTTTCCATGAAATTATTATTATCGATCTTAAGATATGCATAGATCCTAGGCTAAGCGCAGTTTTACTTGCCAAACAATACAAAGCATACAAAGTGCGTCGAAAAATAAGTTACAATTTTAATTGAATGATAACTATTAATTAATTTTTTATTAAAAATACAGGCTCCCTTTTGTACACATAGTATATGTGCGACATATAGTACACCAATGTATTTTGCCCGAGATATGCGGATTTTACCTTCTTAAAACGTTTTAAATGGCTATATCTCGGCCAAATGTGGACCGATTTCGGCAAAATATACCTCTTTCGAAAATTTAAAAATTTCGCGATTTTGGCAAAAATTGTGATGTTACCCCTTGTGATTTTTGTCAAAAATGGTCAAAATTTAGAATGGGAATTTTTGAATG
>SCDS01000594.1:0-40345 GCA_004149465.1 Drosophila nigromelanica
AAACTGAACCGAATTTCATGTTTGATGGCATTTTGGTCATGTTTTGTCATCTAGATTAGTTTTGCATTTAAAATATGTGCATTTTTGAAAATAAATTTTTTTTTATTTTTTTCTGAAAATATCATGTCCCCCCCTGATTCAATTTCAAAAAAAATTTTTTTTTCAAATTTATAATTGCGAATTTTTGTTTTTAATCGATTGTGTTAGTCATAATTAGTATAAAAATTAACATTAAACCCGATTCTGAGGGTGTCAAATTTTTTTGTCAAAAATCATGCCAAAATTGGCAAAAATTTTGACGAGTAAAGCTCTCGGATCCATAGCTCCCATACTTCAAACTTCCATAACTTTGTCAAAATGATTTTTCATTTAGATCGATTTTACATTGAAACATATGAAGTTTTGGAAAAAAAAGCTTGCCCTCCCCTGATATCCGAAAAAATGGTATTTTTAAAATTTAGAATTGCGAATTTATCTTTTTAATGGATTGTATTTGTCATAATTAATTAGTGATTAATTCTGCATTGCACAAATAATGCCGGGTTGTATGTTTTATTATACTATGAACTAGTATTGCGCTGTCGGTTACACCCGAATTGTCACATCCAGATCGCATTCTTAGTCTCAATGTGACAAGAAATAAATTTCGGTAACAAGCAGAAGTCTCTCTGATGCGACCAATGCTAAAAATATTTAATTTCAAATATATTCCGAAACTTAACGAACTAAGATACCGCCGAATACCCCATAAGCCATGCATACAAGTGTTTTTTGTGACATATGCGAGGGCTACGATGCTAATTATATGCAAATAGGCTTTTAAATTACAAGCTGCGAATTACTGATTGAACAATTCAGGGCTGCTGCGCCTGGTGGCCAACTAGTGGAAAGCGTTAACAGCTCAAGGACCACTCGCAGATTCTTTTTTCAGTACCCAGAAAAAACCAGCGTAAAAATGTGTAATGATGTGTAATGAAAAAAAGGGAACAACACGCACCCACATGTAGTAATCGGATGGACATTACGGGGGAATTCGATCCAAACAGATTCGCATTTAAATTTAAACGAAACGAATTGAAATGATTTTAAAACGAATGAGCACACTAAACGCCACGCCAATAAAATCCCCTTAATCCCTTTTAGTGTTTATTTCGCCGATAGCAGAAACAAATCGAGCTCCATCAAGAACTATTTGGATACAAATACACGGGATTGGTGGGAGCAGCACCACTTAAACCACTTATATTGAGTACAGATACACAAACAGGAGGTCAATTAAAAATAATTACATACATAGTTAGTAGTTAGTATTTTTTTAAAATTAATAAACATGTATATGGATCATGTTAGTAATGATTTCATTTCAAATGATTTAAATTATATGTAGTATTTATATATTTATATTTTATACTAGTATTTATTTTTTAAATAATAAACATGTATATGGATCATGTTAGTATTGATTTCATTTTAAATAATTACAATTATTCAATTTTTAATTGAAAAGCCCAGGAATATAATCAACTTTAAAATAGTCATTTTGTATTCCTACCCAATTAAGTCTATACTCAAATACTACACGTGGAAATTGTCCATCAATCGCCTATCCCGTACTTAAAATTTCACTGTTTTCGTCATTATGGCGTTAAATCCAATTGAATTCACTGAGGCACAGATGGCTGCAAATGTCAGGGGAATCTGTGCACAAAGAAACATGAATATTAGTGATTAGCATTACTTTTTTGTATCTCAAGGGCATTTTAGATTGCAGAAAAAGTAACGATTGGATTTTGTTGATATATCTAATCTTTTGGATCAACAAAGTTATGCATTTCGTTTCTTTCGGCCTTATCGAAAGATTTGGAAAGATTTACATTAGAGCATCTGTCTTTATTCTGTCGTTTACAACACGGGTGGCAAAAATACATATACGTATTTATGTTCGTAAGGAAATCATAGAAGTGCGCTCATTATCTCAGAATATATAAGTACGTATGTTGCTGCTCTTATATTTTGCTTTTTTCTAAAAACTGCGTTAGGGTTTTGTGCAAATGTACGTAGACCTAAACTTTTCGAATGTAGATTCTCCCAAGCCATACGGAATACAAGTTTATATTTTTTATCTCGATATCTTGTCCTGTTTTATTAATATCGATAAAAAAAAGTATTCGGTTGCTTAGCATATCTCAAAAGCTGTCAGAGGTAAAGTCACCAAATTTAGTATGTTATGTTCACGTAAAGCAGACGCAGATGAGAAATACTTCGGTATTTTAATACGTCCCCCCACTCACTCCAAATATTAAAAAAAAACACAATTGAAATACTATTGACTTCCGCATTGTTTTGAATATAGATTTTGATGCTCTTGTTAAGTCACGAAATTTTCATTAAGTTCATACTTTTGGGTTCGAAGTAATGCAAGAATTTAGTATCCCTAGTGGGGGTCAAGCAGCTACTAAGTAAAGTACGTGAGTTATGTAAAATTGGGTAAAATTGTTTTTGTATGTTTGTAGGGGTTACAAGGGTTGAAATGTTTGTAAGGCTGAGATCTGGCGTTCCGGGTATCTCCTAAAAGCGCACTCTCGACGATAGCCTCTTTTTCTTGTTTTCTTTTTTTGTGATAAAAGTGCGAACAATAATGACTGACCATAGACATCAACATGAAAATACAATTAACGCGTTAATGTCGAGCTGAACATGACCGCCGATGTCCGCTGGTCGTGGACACAATAATTTTGCGTTTAACAGCCGCCTGCGTTAAATTTGTTGCCTAACATTGGGAGCTCACAAACCTTTTGTTCGGAACAGAACCTGGGTTTGGGGATATGTTGGCTGAAATAACCACGAGTGGGCGGCACATGTAAGCATTTTGGGGTTTTGTTTTTTTGTAACGCCCGCACGAATGCAGGCATGTGCGTACACACTGATTTAATTAGCAAGTCTTTAATGAGAACAACGGGACGACAAGGGGTTCGGTCATTTTATTCGCTAATTGCATTGCAACCTGTGGAGTACAAGTATCAAAAACAACTATTTGTACGATTTCCAACGAAGGCATCTCTAATTAAGGCAGCTCTTCCCCCCGCTGAGTATGTGCGGGTGTATCCTGGCAAATTGGTTTGTTTGCCTTGTTACCGGCACATTTGCCGCTGCACGGTAACTGCCGTTGCATAACGGAATTATGCCGTAGCAACAAAGTTGCGGTTTGGCGCACACCACCCTCCGCCCCACTTTGATTTTCTAATTATGCGAAGTTCGCAGACCATTTGTTGGCCACTAACGCGCGTTGCAGCAATTTACGCATTCCAGTAACTGAGGGCCTGCCCAAACCACCTGCATTTGTATAATGTACGAAATTAACATAGAAGTATTTTGTTTCCGTTATGACGAATGGTGTCGACAAGTATCTTTATGACTAGACTAGATTTTCCAGCACATTTTAGCAAAATTGCGTCAGCAAAAACGCTCGCCTACTTATACAAATATTGTGTTACCCACCTCTGGGATCCTCTTTCATCCTCCCCCAATGAACCGGAAGCTACGCATAATAAATGCGAGGAGCTCACTGAGGTGTTTCCCTACAGATCTCGGGGAAAATTGCAATACGCAGAAAAAGGAACGAAATACAGCCCAAGCAGATAGACTTGTGTGTATAAGTATATATTTCCGTGTATATATATATATATATATATATATTACATACACAAGAATGTGTGAAGGTTCAGGCCACAGGATAACTGAAAGTGTGATTCCGTGTGTGAGGCCGCGCCACGAAAAATAAGCAGAGCCTTGGTAATCTCGAGCGATTGGCGGGCAAAAAAAAACAACAAAAATTGCGTTGAGTTGTAAATGCCACGCAGGGATTTACGTTTTCATTACGTTTGTTAAAAAGAAGACCAGCTGCCCGGATGGCTGTGTGTGCTTGTGTATGTTTGTTTGTGTAGGTAAATTGCTCCGTATATTGCAGGGTGCTTTTCGTGTGTAATTTATGTGCTTATTGTCCTCAGTAAGGCCTCGGCCCTCGCACAAGCAGGCGGATGCCCGCCGTGAAAGATTCAGTTTGAACTGGTTACCTCCAGCACTTGCCGGCTTGTCCCGTAGACAAGTTCACCTTTCGGCCTGTATGCGGGCAGAGTCCCTTCATTCTTGTAATGTTTCATAACCGTCGGCCGCCCTTCCAGGTCGCTTTGATCCTTTGTGACAGTTTAACTGCGAGGCGGCGTTCAGAGCAGCTGCAGCCAGTGATGCTCCCGACTTCAGCTACCCGTTCAAAGATTCAGTGCCCACGCAGAAATTAAATTTAATCGGTGTGGAAGTTTGTCTCCTACAACAGAGTGCCCCTCACCGACATAAACGCGTGGCGGACTCCCCTCGAGAGGGTAATAAAAACTCCCAAGTTTTTGCTGTTGCTACTTGTTAATGTGGCACTTGTGCGGCGCTGTAGCTGTTTCTGTTGCTGTTGTCCTTACCGGCTAAGTGGCAACTTCATCATCGCGGCCAGTGCGCTTTAAGTTTCAATCTCGAGCTAGCATAATTGTATTCAACAAGCTGTTGTCGCTTCAGATTCGTTCCTTTTGCCTGCTCACCTGACTAGTGTATCCATGCAAATATTTTGTATTTTTCATTTTAACCCACGTTAATGTAAGCTACTCGCAGCACGTGGTTTTTTTTTATGTAGAGTACAAAATTTATTAGATGAGTTTCTTCACTTTTTTTCATTTCATTTTAATGTGCTTGAGCTTTAATTTGGTTTTTTGTGATTTAATGCTTATGCCACTTGAACATATAATAATCATATTTAAGATGGTATTTAAGAGCCTTGAAAGCAAGTAGTTTGTTGCTAAATTCAAATAGTTAAATATTGCATAACAGTTCATTTCCTCATCTTTTTACCTGAACTTATCCGTAGTACCATAATAATTATTTTCCCTATTGACTAGGATATAGATTTGGGCCATAGGTGCACAGAACACAAAATCAGTTTACTAATTTGGCTGGAAATGCAATAATTACATGCTTACATGGGTCCCATTTCCGAAGCATAACTCAGTGCGGCCACCACACTACATGCAACATGTTGCCGTGTCATGTTTAGGGCTTCCCAACAACAAGGAGACGACATGTGATGTTAGCTAAACTGAAATGTACCAAACACATTGTTGCGTTGTAAGGTTGGCTTGTTCAACAGTTGATGGTATATTAAGATTATGTTAATGAGTTCATTAAATCACAAACAGCAAGCAACAGCCCTCGAGAATAACAGACTATTCCAGGGAAGAGGACTCACGACTAACCGCCCTAGTTAACAACTATTCTATTGATAGCTGCTAAATGATTTGGCCACAATGGTTTTCATGCTGAAGCAGGACGAATGTTTTCTTTGTACCCGATGTCAGACAGTTGGCTAATTGTGAATGACATAACTGCCACTAATAATGGTAAAATAATAGCTTAAACTTGTTCTCATATTTCAATATTCGTTTATGTCTCTTTAAGAACGTTATTCATAAAATGTTTCTGTTTAGCCAATTTCAATGTACTGCTGACATAGATGGCTGGAAATAATTTCAACTTGATCGATTTGTGTATTTGTCAATCTGATTTATCGAGTGTTTCGATTTGATGGCGTGGAAATGTGTACACACACACGCACAGGTGCCAGCACATCGGTTGTGCACCAGATGCACAGACAGGTAAACAAAGACACACAAATAAACCCGCACAGAGTAATGATATGCAAATAGCATGCGCTTTTCAGCGGCATGCGAACAGCTCTGTGCCTGTGTGCGTCTCTGTTTGCAGTCACCAAAATCCCTTGAAAACCCCATTTGAATCTCGGCTGAGTCGCACTGAGCTGCCATCAGTCAGCAGGTGAAACCTGATGCAGATGAGCGTTCGCTCAGACTGTCATATGAGCAGGTATGTGCGCTTGGCATTAGCTCCATTCCCACACCGATGATGTTCGATGTAAAACTGTAGATAACCAAAGTCATCAATGTGGATGACCCCCTTTCGGTGTACTGCATGTACACCTCGACTAGAGCACATTGAGATTGAATTAAACCCCGTACGAGTAGTTAGTCGGTGTATGCCATTTAATGTACCGTGATACTCGTTGCACTTTGCTGGCTAATCAAATACAATTTGTTTCGCACAACTCGACACTATTCCGCAATTGACCCAAAATTGAGGATAGATCTCTAAATAAATGTTGCTGCTTATCATATTTAATACATTTTAAACCACTCTCCCAGATTTTTTAGTTGGCACGTTGAGGTCAATTTTAAATTATACACTTCCGCTTCCCTGCTCCGGTTTTCGCTCGATTGACGCTGCCTGGCAAGGGCCACTGGGACAGAAATTGCCGCTCACCGGCGGCGTCCTGCCTGCCTGCTATCCTTCCCCAAGTTGTTTTCTTGCTAGGATCTCCCTGTGTAAATATTGAAATCGATTCAGTCTTCGTAACTCCCTGTGTTGTCTGCTGTTCCCGCCAAGGCCAGGTGACTGCAGCCCATCTGACGGTAGGTACGGACTCCACAAGTCGGGATTGTGGTTTCTCTCGGCTTCTTGTGATTCTATGTTTGGGCCCAGTGGCTGTCGTTGCCGTTGCCGGAATTGGTGCCGCCTTTCCCTCTTTGTGCAAGTGGATTACGGTGTTTGGTTCTGATTATAAATCATCTTTATAATCTGTAAATCGTGTTTGGTTAACATAATGGAATACATTTATTTTATTTATTGCAGCTGTAAGTTTTAATAAGATTTCACCAATCTGTGTTGTCTGCAGGGTTTCGACACAGCCCGCCTTTTAAAAGTCCTGCTCTGACTGTTTTAATCCACGCTGCCTACTCCTGTGTGCCCAGCGTTTAAGTAGAAGTGCACTTGAAGGCGCTTGGCTGCTTGGATTGCTCTTGCGGGTTGCCGCGGCTGCTCTTTGGCATTGCTTGCAATTATTGTAAATTGCTCAGTGTCATTTACACACTTTCCATGCATTTTCGCGGGCAGAATTGTTGGCTTTTCGCTTTACCATTTTTGCGGTTCTCTCTCTCTTCTTGTTCCTGCCCTTAGTCAAGTGAGTGTCGTCTGAATGTGCTCTTGCCCTTTATCAAGCTGCCCACAGAAAGGAACTGCTCAGCAACTGCTTCAGTGCAGCTCATTAAACGCATTCACAGCAAATTGCAAATACATATAAAATGGGGGCGTGGCAGACAAGGCCATAACTGTGAAGCAAGCGTCAAGCGTGCAACCTGCACAGGTGAAGCACTTAAAAAATAGGTTGGGTCCAGTTATTGCAAGTTCTGTGTTTTCTGATATATACTTTAAGCATGATACAATGGAAAAGTTACGCAACACACAGAAGTTTTCAGTTTGAGTTTATCCTTTTCCTAGAAAGGCGATTGCGTAAATCTACTCTTGGTGAATCGCGAGACATTAAACTCAAATTTATAGCAGATGACTTTTTATTTCGTAAAGCCTGACATCTGGTAGATCTTCTATGAAATATGTGTGCATGAAATATGTATAACTCTATTCAGCAAAAGAAGTCTTAAATTGAATAGATATATGTATATAATTGGCACTCTTACCAAAAACTATATAATTGCCTAACCAATTTTACAAGTGTGGACTCGAGTCGACTTTCACTAATTCACCAACATACAATTAGGTTTATGTATGCACATTCAACAGATTCAAAGGTACCACTAAAAGAGCACCAGTGGCGCTAAATGCTGACGATGATTATTTCAAAAAGGCCAAAACGAGGATTTTGAAAAACATTTCTCGCTTACTTTGAGAGGGTGCGCGGTCGGTGCTGCCTACAGAGCTGGCAATTTATGGCTGTGTATTTGTCTAGATAGCATTTGGGGTTTAAGCGCAATTTACCAGCAAATTAAAGCGCAGTTTCATAAACTAAAGCACACACATGTGCAAAACTGCCATTTGCCGGTTAATTTCAGTTGCTGCTGTGCGTATACCCTATACTAATACTCAGTTATGTGTGCTAATTTAATATTTGAATTTCCAGCATATTTTGTCAACTATTTTTTTTAATAACTCAAAGAACAATTGCTGTGTTTTTGTACGTTAATATGTACAGAATCATATAAACATTGGGTATCTAACAGTTATCTCTGCTGGATCCCTTTCTGTTGGCTGCCTCCAAATTGAAAAAGTTTTTGGCTTTCCCGCTAAAAGTTTCGTTGTGCTCCTATGCAATTTATTGAGAGACTACGCTCGCATTGACGCATATTGAAGACTCCCGCTGCGGCTCACATTTCTGTGATTTATACGCTGCTTAGCTGCAGTGTGGAGCGTTAGCCAGACTGCAATCTGTGTTTGACCCACACACAGCAGGCAAATAAGTTCTAATTTAATATTTTCACTTTGTGAGTGCGAAACTAATTAAAAAGTATTTAATATCCGTAAACAAGCCCAAAAATAAACTGAACCAGCGCCCCAAAAACAATCGCAAATGCCCTAAAAAAAACTTTGTCGTCTAAAATTGCGCTTCTATGTATGCATCATCAACAGCATCAAAAACAACGGGACACCACTGAGTGTTTATAGCCTTTATTGTTACCCTAATGTCGCTAGTGTTGCCAAAAATTGTCGGTCCGATGTCATTTTTGCTTCCTCATTAGAACCATTGAAGCTCGCAGCCATCCAGCAGTTGCATATTGCACTGGAAGCCATTTGTATCTCCCACTTAGGGCTCATTTCTCATCGGAAGTGCTTTGTTTTTGTCCACCTAACTTTTGGAAGTCAAAGTTTGTGCTGCTTGTCGGGAAGTTAACGGCTTTTCACACCAGCAACAGACTATGTTGACCTTTGCCACTAGTGTTGTAGTTAGGTAGCTTAAATATTTTTAATTCTTTAGCACAAACAAGGAACTTATTATTAAATTATTTCCATAAGTGACAAAGCATCACAAAAAGTGCAACAAAAGTTAAAAACTTGATATTTTTGTCCGATTTTACTCATCCTTTATTCATTTCATTCCGATAGCTCTTTTATTATTTATTGGGATTATTTACTTTCTTGTTTATATGTAAAAATTATATAAAGAATTACTTGTTATACTTGTTCACTTTCTTAAATATTATTGTTATTTTGAAAATTCTTCGTATTTTTTTAATTTGTGCGATGTAGCTTTAAAACTGTGGGTTATTTATATTTTTGCGATTTTCGGGGGCGGGAGCTGGACGGATAGACGGACAGACGTACAGCATGACGGACATTGCACAAACCCAATATACTAGTTTCGCTTCGTGAACAAGTATAAGACTGTATGATTCAATTCATTTGTACTCCATTTTTGTTGTAGAGTTAATGAACGTTAGATGGCTCATTGAAGTTGTTAAGCTATCCATAACGTTCCACAGTTCATTATAAATACGTGTCTCAATTAAAAACTCAATTTAAAGCCGGATTTATAGGTTGCATTTAATGGTCAATAGCCGTGAAACTGGTCTGCGACATGGAGCAAGTTTCGTCATAAGTAGTTTTTATACTCATTGAAAATGGGTAAAAAGCTTATAATGGTTTTGTGCAAAATTATGTAACATTCAGAAGGAAACTTCTCCGACCTCATAAAATATATATTCTTGATCAGCATAACTGTATGAACGCGTCGACTTCAGAGACTACAAAAACTCGAAAATTGATCTTGGACTCATTCAGTTCGTATATACCACACGCAGATCGAGTTTATTTCCTAAGATCGATAATCCCTTCCGTTTCTTATCATCGACAACAAGCAACAACGTTAAATAATAGAGTAGCGCAGCCGATAGGGGCTGTACAGCCGGGTTCGAGCCCGTCAACTATTTAACTGTTGCTGGGTGGAGGGGCAATTTTTATTTGTTTTTTCTTTTTTCGTTGATAGTTATTAATTTAATATATTTCTTAAATTTGTCCACCTCAATGCTCAACAATTGTGTGTATTTGTGAATGCTGGGATCAGGGTATCTCATAGTCGGGCCGTGCCAATCTCACTTAATGTTTAATGTTTAATTTGTTGGCTTCAATGCTGATTCTTTTGAAAATATATGCGATTGTAGTAATAAAAGTGCAGATGCTGAAAAAAAAACCGTAGTCCATAATGATATTTATGTGAAAGTCAGTACTTTTGCAATGTCGATGCATATGCTCCCTCTGAAATATATCTCATCCCAAACCTGAACATTAAGCGGTCCTATAAAGCTGGTGCTATAAAATGCAAAAGGCTTTAAGCGGAAATTACAACACTTTGTAGTAGTGTATTCAACTTCAGAGTGTATCATGGTATATCAAATTTGTAAATACCGTAATACCAAAGTATCAAACAAATCTTTATATCTCCATTAAACTGCAGGATATACACATATAAATATGATTACTTTACAAGAGCCAGTCTGTGTGTGTTTTTTGTTGTCAATTGTCAATCATGACGAAATGCACAGCACAGGAAGTGCAAAGGTTTGTGGAACCGAAAATACATTCGCTATTGAGTAGAGAAAATGTTAAACAACTGTAACATACTACATCCCACAGACGATAAATAATTGTAAAATGTTTTTGCTACTGTCACTTTGCAAGTTTATCATTTTTGAAAAGTGCGCAGAAAGCAGAGGTCCTCAAACTTCCGCTTAACCACTTGACAACGCATAAAATTCTTTAGAGCGACTTTTTGCAGTAAATACTGCAATAAATTGAAATGTCTGCGAATTTTTTGCCAAAAAAAAAAATAACGATGTCTATTATTTATTTATTTTTTAGTGTCTATGTCGATAGAAAGAGTTTATTACACTCATGACTTTGCAAAAAAGTTATGTAAGAATTACATAAAATAGTGAATTTATTTTCATGACACTAGTGCAACAACGCTGCGACTAGTTAAGTATACGCAGTTTAAGTTTCTGTTACAAGTCGACCTGCTCCTATTTGCCCGCCTGGTGCAAATTACAGCAGACGCGTATCGTCAAATCAGTGAACATATGCAATTAAATGAGAACACAAATCGTTAAAATTGATAAATGCAAATTATCATAGAATAACAACCATAGCTACGACCCCCAGAAGGCAAATATCTCATATATCCAATTAAGATAAATTAATTGAAATGCAAATTGACTAATGAGTTACAGCGATTTTCACCCTATGCACTTGATTTCGAAGGTCGTTATAAGAGGTGACTGCCGTGGAGGTTAAAGAACATTAAAATATGTTTTAATGGCATGTCATGGCAAATTAAACAGCTGTGTAACACGCATACGCCGTGTTGTGCATTGATCAAGCGTTCCGATAAGACGGTCCCAAGTAACGTCACGGGGTGGGAGCAAGGACGCACTACTGGGAAACCAAATTCAATCATATGTTCATGGATTTGTGCCCGTAGGTGTAAAACTAGAACACATTAATTTAGATGTGGAAATGGCCGCCGCTAGTTATTAACAAACTTATGTCCTATTTTAAAGCAGAATCGACTGAGCCAAGGGAATCCTGCTCTGTTATCTGCTCAGCGTACTTCTTACACTCGTGAGTATTGTTTAATAACAATGCATATGAAAATAGTCAAAAAATAGGAAAAGCATAAAGTAACAAGATAACAAGAAATGTATCCTATTTATCTCTGTTTGGCTTAATCATAATTTCATAATCAATACTCAATCAATAATCGTGCATAAATTGGATTGTCCCAATGAGTGTCTGATTGTCTGAGAACTGGGTTATTCAGGCACTTGACGAACTTGATTGCGTCAACTAGTGCAAGTTGGAAAATGTCCAAAAGTCTCAGACTGCAAACTCGCTGGTCATCCATTCCTAATTTAAATGCGTGTGTGCCTATTTTCACATCTGCAATTCAAAACGAATTGCGGTCCTTTAAATTGTCCTTTGTAAATTGTTACATATGTTATGTTTCTGCAGACCTCGTTATACCTCGACATTTATCAACGTATTTTTATTGGCAGATGCTTTAAAATGTATTCAGTTCATGTTAAATAAAGTTGAATATGTTTCGAATGGGTATTAAATAATTTCAATTGTACCGATTGAATAATGTTGCTTTTTGCCGCAAATATTTATTGATTTTTTATGCAGTAGCTAAAGTAAATTGGTTAACTCTTAGCTTTCGTGGGAACTGTACTATATATATATATATTTATATCTTTGAGATGTTACATTTAATCGCTTCTTTCTGCTCACAGAAATATGGTGGGCATTGTCTAGCATTGTCCTTCTACCCTTTTGTGGTATTTTCAAAGTTTCTTTCGCTTAAACGATCCCAGTATTGTTGCTGACCTTATTGTATGCCTGTATTTTATTATTACTGGAACGGCCTTTTGAATGATTTAGTGAGTTTTCTTTTGATTGAAACCTTCTTGAGAGCCAAGTTTTGGGTCTGCCTAAACTCGTTTATCCTCATCAGTTTTCTTAAGCTACGCGGGGCAAACGATAAAAAAGACATTTAACAGCAGCTGCTACGGATACACAAGCACATATTAATTCAAACAGGTGAACAATGGAAAAAGCTGAGCCTACATTCACCATCACACATTGCCATTGTTTCCGTTAAATATAGTAGAGATTTATCAGCCAAATGTCACCACGAGTGAATATTTATATGCGCTTTGTTTTGTCCTGGCTGCTGCAATGGAATTCCGCGACAACTGATCGCCGAGCCAGCGGCATCTTCCTGTCAGCCGCATAGCCATTTCCCAGTCACAGTATGCGCAGCATCTTCATCTGAGCATGAGTGTGCTTGGGGGTTGCGAATTAGTGAAATGTACTTGAGATTCCCATGACTGTCACTGAGCTGAATTCCCCTTCTTACACATTCGTAAACGCATAGACTCCAGGCTCGAGTACTCGTAGTATTCGTACACATTACTCAAATGTGTGCCTGCTGTCGGCTTCCGGCTTAAGCAACGCTCTGTCGCTTCCATTTTCATAGTCATTGCTTTGGCATGTGCGAGTAAGCGTGGGTATATAAATTAACATAATGTTTAAGTATCTGTGACAAGCGACTTCTGCGTTTCAGTTTATGTGAATTTATGTTGTATTTAAATTGTCTATATATGCAGTGTGTGTGTCCAATTAAAATCCTTTTGCAATAAAAATACTCACAAAAAATCTTTACACATTTTGGTGGTACAAGAAATTGCCCAAGCTTACATTGAAAGTCTGCAAATTATTATTGCTTCTCATGACTTTAGCTATTTGCAAAGATATCTAGTATCTGCAGGCAACGCGTTTATCTTATCATCGAAATGCCTTCAATCTTGTGTTTTTTTGAATTTATCCTGATAAACAAAACATTGCTACATTGCACTAATAAGTCACACGAAAGTCACACAGTCAATTGCCAATTGCAATTCTAAAGCCAATTCAAACTCAACTCCTCTTCAAGTTTCTGTTTGATATCTGGTCCAACACGGCCCTCGGTGTACTAATAAAATTTATTACGCATGCGACACGCGTATTTCATTTTGTTTGCTTGTTTGGCGCGTTATTATCACCCAACGTGGCGTATGATTAACATAAAATGACAGCGGCAACGCACGCTACCTGCGATACATAAAGCTTTGGTATATCGGAATTTGGCTTTTCAGCTGATTAACATAAATTTCTGGCATATTACCAGCAAGCCAGATCGACAGCCAAACCGTCAGACAGGTAGTGGGGTGAGGCAGCTCTGCGGTTACGTAACGAACAGGCTTCCGTTACGAGCTTTTCGCGACGTATCTGCATAGTATATTTTATGATACGTGAACAGAATATTATCGACTTCGATCTTCCTCG
This sequence comes from Drosophila nigromelanica, assembly GCA_004149465.1. NCBI lineage: Eukaryota > Metazoa > Arthropoda > Insecta > Diptera > Drosophilidae > Drosophila > Drosophila nigromelanica. The sequence continues at coordinate 13,780 of SCDS01000594.1, forward strand.
TGGGGCCCAATTCGCGCTTATTACCAGTAAAACTGATGAAATCTTTGCCTGCACCAATTGGGTATTTAACTTTTAAAGTCGTGAGCCACTTCGGTGGAGCAGCACGCAAGGTGAGCCACGCATTGTTTCGCAATGAATAGTCGCTGTTGGCGTGAAGATGGCTGTGCTGTTCAAAGACACAAAGGCAGCATTACTAACGGTTGGCAATGCCAGGCAATCAATGGGATATTGTGTGCGTATGTCGCTGGCAAAAAGGCGGAGGCTAAAACAAATTGCAGCAAAACGCAGCGTCGGGGACAAAGTGCAGCCGCCTTACAATAGTAGAAGGCTGGTGGATTTAAACCTTGAAAAGCAATAAATTCCTAATTGAAGTCAGTTGCCAGGCACTGAAAGAGCAATGCGCACATAAATGTATTTGCTTATATCAGCTCAGATCGTTTAATTTATTTTTTACGCATTAGAAGCATTTTCAATATTCTTTCAAAGATGCAATGGAATTTATCAGCACAATCCTAAAACCTTTGTCTGCGAGTGTCAAGATTCAACAAAAATGTAAAGGGCAACAATTAAAAGTTCAATTTTTACTAAAAGGAACATTGAATTGAGGATTACTAGCAGATATTGATGTCGAAAAAAGAAATGTTCTTTTAATACCAGCTTGCTACCTGAAAAATGAAACACAAGCATTTTGCTGCACTAATTACTTCATAAGCTTCTCGTCAGCCTGACAGACTGACTAGGTTAACTTAGCTGCTGGCCTTCTGTTTTAAACTGAACTATGCAGATGCAACTAACGACATGATTGAAGTTAGTTTCCAGGCACTGAAAAAGCAGTGTGTATTTGCTTCATCAGCTCAGATCACAAAATATTTTACGACATAAGAAGCACTTTTAATATTTTTTCAATCTCAAATGAATATCCTAAAACCTTTGTCTGCGAGTGTCAGGATTCAACACAATGCAAAGGGCAACAATTGAAAGTTCAATTTTTACTAAAAAAAATTGAATTGAGAATTTCTAGCAGATATTGATGTCTGAATAAGAAATGTTTTCTTAATACCAGCTTGCTACCTGAAAAGTGAAACACAAGCATTTTGCTGCACTAATTACTTCATAAGCTTCTCGTCAGCCTGACAGACTGACTGACTAGGTTAACTAAGCTACTGGCGTTCTGTTGCAAAATGAACTATGCAGATGCAACTAACGACATGGTTGGACAGACAAGGACATGCCAGTCCAGAATATGATTCAAGCAACCGAAACAGGCTCGAGCCTTATGATGATGCGTACATTGTTTTCGAAAGCTGATGACATACACAGCTGGCTTGGAGGTATTATTAAGGCATTACGCATGCACTTAAGGCTTTCGTTAGCTTGTAAATTGGCGCTATTTGGAGAATAATAACGAGAACGTGGTACAGCAAGAGACAGTGTTGTTGGAACCCAAGCCGATAGTCGGAAAACACAGCACAAATCCAAATGTCATGAGCTCAGCAGCAGACAAAGCAAAGTACAAGGCAATCACAGGCTGCACCATCGAGTACATGGAACTGTTGATGGCAGACCTTCCCCAGTGACGGACCCTGTGACTTACAAATGCCGAATGAGCGGAAGTCACTTCAGTCAGTGACTGAAGCTCTCAATTGGCTTTAACAATGTTGTTTGCCAGCTGACTCCCAAAAACAAACCTCTTCTACACACAACCGTTCAAAGCGTCTGCAACACACAAATGCAATTAACTCGCCAGCAGACTGAGCGGAAATAGACTGCTGCTGGCCAATGGCGGTCGAGCATGTGTCTCATTTGGCTTTCGAAATTGGCCGTCCCGCATTTTACGTAGGCTGTATGACTTTCGTTTTCTGAGTATGGTTTGCAAATTACATGTCTGATGACCCAAAGTCAATTAGCTCTAAATTAACGTTTTCTGAGGGAGGCTGAAAGAACTGACTCAATTGACTTAAACGGGCTTTATAGTTACCTCCGATTATTTGGTCATAAAAATCTAATTTTCAAATGGTTCTGTTAGTTAAGGCTATAAAATTTCCCAGGACTAAGAAAATGAATTAAATGAATGTCTTTTGTCAACTCTTAGTTTATTTGAAAGGTGACCATTTATAGAAATAAACATTAACCAAGACCAGAAACCAATGTTTCTTTTTAGATAGCTGCTTTATGTGCTATTTTCAATATTTTTCGGTTCATCATGTTTGCATAATATGCATATTAAAGCTGAATTGCTTAAAGGCGTGTTCGTTTGACTGTTGCCAGCCATTCCAGCCGAATCCACAATAAACACACTCACGCTCCTTGTCACATTGACAAACAGGCGCACACATGGAAACATGCACACAAATGCGTTCCTCATTGAGTGCAAAAAGCATTGTCCAGCACATGAACCATTTTGCAAATGACCAGACGTGAGCCCTCCATTAGCCCGCCTGGCCACTTGTTTGCCCACCCGCCTGCACCTTCGGTAACCCTGTAAACGGCCCTGGTGCGGGCCAACGAGCCCCGTTTGTTGCCTCATGTTTGTGAAGCCTGCGCAAGACCAATTTTCATACCCTGTCAATATGAACTGTCAGTGTGAAGGATGATGATTTATATTTTTTTTTATCAACTTATATAAATTATGACATTATTCAAGAATGCATTTTTTACTAGTTTGGGGACTGATGGTGATAAGAGAAGAAAAATACAGCCGCTGACAGAAAAACTTCGAATATTTGTTTCGACAGCTCGACGCTGTGTACAGGGTATCTTTGTTTTCGACTAGCGTTCTCTTATTTGTTTGTTATTGTTGCAGCTCCTGGCATCTGTTGGCCATATCGTTCTATTGCTTCTGCTATTGTTTGTTCCACTTGACCACTAAAGCAGAGTTTTAGGCGCTAAAAGCTAAACACCAAAATTCAAAAAGCAGCTGCTACATACGAGCTAGCAGATGCAGAGTAGCTCCGGGCCGAGCGAGCACTTTAGTTCACTTCGCTCGCTGTGTGCTGCGCGCTGACTTGTGCTTTGACAGGTGCCTAGAGCTAATATTCTGTGCTGAATGCCTGAAACGCCTCAGTAAACTCACCACTAATTGAAAATTTCCATTTACACTCTATCTCTCTCTTCCCCTCTCTTTCTCTGTTCTGGGACCAATGCATCGGAATGCAATTAGCTTGCCAAAAATATTGTTGCTTTTTTTTTGTTTGTTCAAAATTGAATTAAAATTTTTTTTGGCAGCATTCACCTGCTGGCTATTCTGATTGATCGGCATAAACCAAAAATCAGGTTTTGCAGTGTGACATTGGAGTTTGCGGTTTGGTTTTTAATGATTATATCGAGGGACTGTTGTTGTTATTTTGGCAGCCTTTTATACCAAGTGGAACTGCACAGCGAGTTCAACCGCTAAATAAATAATGCATAAATTATGAAATTGTGAATTCAATTAAACGGAATGCAATTGGATTGGCACAACGTCGTAAATGACGAGCGCTCTGAAAAATGTCGGCTTCAGACCATGAACAAATAAGTCGGGGGCAACCAAATATGTATAAAATAGCAAAATTAATTACTTATATAAATATGGTCAATCACTGTACCTTTTATAAAAACAAACATGGAAACTTAAATAAATAATATATGTGATTTATATTTGCTTAATCACTGGTTAAAGCGTAATCCAGTTTAAATACTGAGATTCGGACTGCGTGGATATCAGTCAAACAGGGTTGCGTGTTATCTTCCAAATTGCGAAGTTAAAGAAGTAGATAGTTGCAGTCGGCACGCTAAAAAAACACAGCATAGATTATTTTTTTTATTATTGCACTGGAGTCATGACAACTGCAACTTACTTTACGAGAACAATTTGTCTGATGCATTCATCAGATAATGGGTGGATAGACAGCAGGCCGGACCTTGCCCCAGACTGATATACTCTTATACACTTTACAGACAAAGTATAAAACATAAAACGCGCTGTTCTACGCCAAGCAGCATCCACGGAAAATTTATAACGTGCCCATGTGCATCTTGACGATTATAAATGGCAACCGATAATAGTCAGTTCATAGAGCTCCGGTAAATTTATATATGCTGCGGCTGTGATACCTCAGCCCTAGTTTACCATACTGACAATTTTTCAGTTAAAAGCTGCTCTGTAAAATATATTTAAATTGATACTGGTTATGTCTGTGGTTAGCAGCAAGCAGCTATGCGAAATTGCAGCTGCTGACAAATTGATAATCCACATAGATCCTTTTACCCAAGCCAGCAATTTGTGGTATCCATTAGAAATCGTTGAGCAAAAGTGCAACTTTGTTGGCCGCCTGATGCCTGGACGTATTAAATAATATTGAAACGTTCATTCAACGTAAAGTGTGTGCATTCTCTTGCCGTTTATTGGCAAATTTAAGCTAGCAACTTTCCGGGCAATTTCACCTCGTTGGCAAATTCTGCAGTCAAACGGCTTTGCACGTCTCAACTGTTTAAATTTAATTTGCTGCGTACTGACTGCTGGTGGCTGTTTAAACCTGCAGCCCCCGTAGCTGCATCTCTGTTTTCAGGTCGCCAGAAATCAACATTTCTGGGGCGACGTGCGGAATCGAAGAAAATACACTCAGCAGACAGGCGAGTGCACAGCGCACGGAAGTAGTTACCGTCATGCCAAATATGACAAATGTTGTTGCTTATTTCCCCCCTTACTTAGTTGGTTGCCAGTCGCACAAAAAGCGGAACTCCGCCGGCTGACACGTAAACTGCATAAATATAAACGCAACATGAAAACGTGCAAGCTGCACGGAGCAGCCGGGCAACTTCAAGTTGACAGCCAAATACCAAAGGAAGATATTCGAGTGACGATGGTGATGCCTATGTGGGTGAATGCACCCACAACCAAATGGAACTCAGACGACGAGAAAAGTTAACAGTGGCTTTGAATAAATTTTAAAAATTCTTCGTTTAAGAGTCAACGTCGTCTTCGAATACCAGCAGTTTGCATAAGTTGGCCAAGTCTGTTTTCTAGCCAACACTAGAGGTTCATTCATATATTTGTTTCCGGCATGCGCATCAAATATTTAAAAATTAAATTAAATCAAGTCAAGTTATGCCACGCTGAAACAATATTACAATTTACAAACAGCGGAAACGGAAGTGTAAAAGTAAAACAAGTAAGAACGCTGCAGTCGGGCATTACCGACTGCGTTATACACGTTCTTAACTATTATGTTATTTTGGAAAATTTCGGTATTTTGTAATTTGCTTGGTGCGGGGCTAGGAGGTGACTCTAGCTTAAAAACTGTGGGCGATAAAGTCATTCCCGATTTTTTGGTGACTCCATCTTTAAAATTTTGAGCAATATTTACCTTTTATCGATTTGCGATTTGAGGTGTATCGACATGTTATCGAATTGCCAGTGGCGTGGCACAAAAATGTTAACACTTCGTCTGAAGAGGATAACTACAAGTATATATCTAAAGTTTCAAGTCTCTAAATTCAATTGCGCCGGAAAAAGTTCCGTTCATCCGGACGGACAGAGGGACAGCATAACGGACATTGCATAAACCCAATATACTAGTTTCGCTTCGTGAACGAGTATAGCAATGAAAATCGATATTATTTCCACTTGGTGGGCACCTTAGCAGGAGCAGTGGCGATTTTTTAAGTAACACACATATACATATACATATATGTATATATATATATATATACTGTCCCACATAGTCAGACTGAATTGTCCGCCGCTTGAATTGTCCGACGAATGCAATAGCTGCAAGTTTCTTTTGCATTTGCGATGAAAGCAATGTACTCGCTTCTTGCCGATGAAAGTAGATTCACTTTTCCAATTGGCATTGCAAACAAATTGCGGTCATAACTAGTTCCACACTTGAAACATTTAAAAGAAGTCCGAACTGCTCGACGGCAAGATATCCTTTATCGCAACACTAAATTATTTATAAATATGAATAAAATGAGTGCAAAAGTTAATAACAGAGTGCAAAAGAAAAGCAACAGCTTTTAACACAAAAGTGTTTATGTGATCTAAAATCCGAGTAAATTATAAGCATTATGCATTATTACGTAAACGCAATTGTCAGGCAACAGATTTTGCCATAATTACCCGCCTGTTAATTTGCCATTCATTTATTCATGCACAATGCTGAATCCAAAGCAATGTAATATTGTTGCTACATTCTGTTTTGTGATAAATATTTCAGTTGGAGCATGAGCTAGTTATCGGAATACAAAGGGTTTGCTTAGGAATTTAAGTCCAAGCATATATACAAGCATGTACATATATACATACTTTGGATCCTGAAAGGCGACTAATTGATTTATTGCGTAATCCAGCTTAGCACTGCGGCCTCCATTAGATGCATCTTCATGATATTTAGGGGTGGGTTGGATTATTGATGACACACAAAGTCCACACTGCGCTACACCAGAACGGTTGCCCGCTCATTCATCAATAGGTATTTGATAAAACACATAATATCTAGCAAATTCCACTTCTGCAGTCCTATGTTACCGACTGCGCAATACTCGATCAACTTAAAACAGTCAAAAACGGTCTAAGATATTATTGTCCTGTAGAAAAGTTTAAAGTACATTTCATGGGTGCGGGGTGGCTGGGGCTGCTTCGCTAGGCCGGACTGTCGGACGGACATCAGGGCGGACATTGCACAAACCGAATATACTCTTTTCACTTCGAGAACGAGTATAAATAGGCACACACGCGCCAAGCCCAACATATTCAATCCAGTTTGTGCAAGTTTTACACAAACATCAGAGAAATTTAATCAAACCACAACCCTTTCAAGAAACAAAAATCAAACTTCCAATTTGCAACTAGGCTGAGCAAAAGTTTCATATTACCACCCAGAAATCCCAAAATGCTGAAGCACATTCCACGCTCCGCAATTACAGCTTGTATTAAAACTTACTTGCAAATACATATGTACTCAAAAGAGGGCAGGCCAAGCGCTGCCAATTTTCTGAGTGGGTAGGTTAGTAGCTTGTGGCATAGACATATGTATGCAGTGCATGCATATATTTTTTTTAGGTAACGCTGGGGCGAATTTCAATTTACTCTTGTTTTGGCTTGGTGGGCACGTCTTGCGAGTGTGCCATGCGTTCAATAACCAGCAAGACCGACAACAATAAAAATGTCGAAAACATAGTAAACATTAACGGGAAAACAATTTTCATAAATCTAGAATTATTACCAGGCGCCACAAATCGCAGAGAGAGAGAGAGGGGAAGGCCAAACTTGAGTAAGCAGCATGTCCACTGGAGCAACAAATTTGCACATGAAAGATTATTAAAAATAGAACTCTAGTCGACTACCAGATATGCTGCACCTACACACAATAATATTTTAAATTTTATTTTCTATGCTTATAGAGTGAAAAGAAATTCTATGAAAAATATGTCTACAACAGGCTTGAGGTATTTAAGGGACAAGATCTCCCAAATATATACGTATATCACACTTTTCTCTGTTGAATAAAATCTAGCTGACCTTGTATATAGCAGCAGGAATCACGCAAGTGTTTTTTTGCACACATGCGATTGGGATGCTGCAATCCCCTTCACCAATAAACTTGCTTTCCATAAAAAAAAAACACATATTTTCAACGCATTTAACACACAATATTTTCCATATATGTATTGTGCGCATTTTTCAAAGCACAAGCTGTTTGGGGTTGGTTTTTAGACACATCCTAAGAAGGGGACGATTATACAATTTTCGAGCGTTCAGCAAACAAGCTTCCGGAAACTGGACTGGGCTAAGCCAGCACATAAGTCACATAAATCACGCTTTGTGCTCACAAGTAGATTGGGATGCGACCCCAGAAGCGTCCGCGCTTTGCATTGTCTTTTAATTCAATTTGTGCAATCGGCTTTGGGTTCTTTGAAGTCCACTCAAATTTCAATAATTCTCTTTGCATCAATATTCAAACAAATTATATAGATGAGATGTGAGGAAAATCAAGTGAAGTTAGAATCACAGACAGCGTCAGACAGGCGAGGGAAGTCGATTGGCTAAAGCCACCAAGTGTCGCTGAAAGTCGTCTATTGAGTAATTTTAGTTAACGCAAACAAAGCAAACAAGTGAATGCCACTTGAAAGTTTAAGTGCTTATAGACACACTTTTCAATGGCTTATCAAAATCTTAAGCTGGCAACAATGGCAGACACAACCACTGGGACGAATACAAAGGACGCTTAGACACACACATGTGAGCCTGCAAAAGAAATAAAATTGAATTTTTGAATTGCGAGAATTAAATCTCGTTGAACATGTAGTAATCTATATGTTGGGACATCATAGGCACGTACATAATCCTGGAACTGTCATCAATCAAAAATTTCTTAAATTGCTGTTAACTTATTCTTCATACTTAGCAAAGACGGATATAATCCAAAACATGTATTTATAATACAATACAATACTCTTGGTTTACATAATTAAATGAATTGCGAATAAGGAGCGCCAAATTACTAAATGTAAAGTCGCTATTTAATTAAATAAATTAATTAAATAATTAATTAATCAAATGAATTTCAATTTCAATAATATTCAATTAAATAACAAAAAGTGTATTTTAGTGCGAATTGTGGTTTCAAGTTTTTGTAATCTGTCATTTATTTATTTTTAGCTATGCTACCTGTTCACGAAGTGAAAATATTAAATTGCGCTTGTGAGATGTACGTCATGCTGTCCGTCTGTCTGTCCAGGTGAGATTGAAACTTGGATTATATACTTGTAGTTATCTGCTTTAGACAAAGTGCAATAAAATTCAAATAACAAATCGATAAAAGCTCAAAAGTTCATCAGGAATGTTAAGAAATTCAAGCAGGTAATACGCGTTTTGATTTAGCACAATGGTTGCTAGACTTTGAGTTAAACTTTTTGTTTTGAAATTCCATAGGATTTTTTTGGAAAAAGAGGCTTAGTTCCATTTCATCAGCCCAAAAAATGGAAGAACTGTAACGCATCAAGGCGATTAAGGGGGCGTCAGAGTAAACGAGTTCATGTCATTCTACAAATTCGTTGAAGAACTGCAAGTCTTTAAACGCACATATAAAAGCATATTTAAGAGATAGTTGAGGGAATAGTCATTACATTGTTAGGTTCCGAAAATAGCGATATCTTGCCGACATCGTATGAGTCGTTGCAAACAAAAATCTTTTTAGTTGTCGTGACTGTAAAGAATAATTTTAAAGTGTGTACATTGGAACAGATATAATTTAGTTCTCCTCAGACTCTCGAAACATGCGAGACGTAATATATTTGCATTGCACACAAATGCAATTGGTCCTGCACCTTTGAGAACATCCTGTAAGTGTCCTCAAATCTTGAATTCCATCAGCATGGCAGCAAGGCAGCTCTCCACAATACAGAGCTCTGATTTGATGCATTTTTTGCGAGCTCGTCACTCAACTCCTTTGAGTATAAACGCTTTTAGCGAAAAGACATCGCAGTCTAAATTCCTAACACAAAGCCAGGTGCATACCACTCACTACCCGCAATTGACTCATACCATACACACATATTTCTTACCAACTTGTGTGTATCCGTATATAGAACTGGCAAAGCACATCGTTGAAAAGCGCAGTTTGTGTGCTTAACACTTAAACCCGTACCACGAATGGTATTTACTTAAAAAATTAAGCAAAGAAGAAGACATTTAGTTGCGTGTGATTCAGGTGAAATTGAAATGTATATATTGCAAGTACATTTGTGTAAAAAAAATATAGAAAAATATGCTGCGTGCCATTCAGATGAAATTTAAATGTATGAATGACAACATTTAAATATGAAAACAATCCTGTCAAATAGCGTTAAAATGCATGACATTGTTATGAGGACTTATTGATTTATGAAGGATATTTTTTTTTGTTTATTTGGAAGAGATGCAATTGTAATAGCATAGAAAACAACCGCAAAATATATTCAAAGGCAAAAATTCAAAATTTAGCACAATGCTTGTCTTACTATTATATGGCAAGTGTCAGATATGTGAGCATTTAAAATTCATGTCGTGTTCTAGTTTTTACACTAACTGAATTTGTGGCAATCGTTTTATAAAATCTGCATCATCTGTCAATGGGATTTCATTATAAATAAGATAAGGAAATTTAAAAATGTGCATTGAAATCGACTGAACATTGCAAATGGCATTAGAGAAAATGTAATATTTTTCAACAAATGCCATTGTACTCGATGCAAGCTATAAGCCTATTTCTAGTTGTCTTTGACATTCTATTTCATATATTTTTTTTATCGTCAACTGATTGGCAAGCAATACAAGCTACATTCTGACTGTACAGAGTGCAGAAATATCTTCGCACACTTGTTCAAGAACATTTTCACACATACGTGAACTTTTTAAACCATTTGTGTGTGAGATATTCAAATTTATAAATTATGAAATTTTATGGCTTTGAGGCATAGAATGTGCAAAAATATTATTTTACACACGTCTATGGTCGAGCATATTTTCATGCCTCTGCACAGTTTATATTCCTGCTTGCCACACCCACAACCAGACAGCCCCAAATGACTCAGAGGGTCTGCACTTTAACATATATTACATGAATTTAGGTTGCCGAAAATGGTAGTCCGACAGTACCGGTAGAAGGATATTAAGGTTGAAAGTTGGCCACAGCCACAGCAGTAGAGACTCTTATCTAAGTTATGAATATGCAGGTGCTTATCGCGAGAATTTGAGCATTTTTGCGACTGCACGGCTGGGTGTAGGTGAGCACAAGCTAAGTGTGCACAAGATTTAAGCACCTGCAAATTTTATTTATGATCAAACCGTTTTTGGCCAATGCCCTTGGAGCAATACACACATAAATATACACATACGTCTGTCCTTAATTTTTGCAACCGAGTTTTTCTTTAAGAGCCTTTCAGAGTGCCTAATAAACTTGGTGCAGGCAAATAAAATTCTGATGGCTCTTACACCTGAGTAAAAAAAAAAAAATGTCCAGAAAATCTAAATACAGCATGTAGATTTAAATTAAAAGCATATTCCATTCTACTTACATTCACCAATAGTACTTTTAAATACTTAATAATCAATTTTTTAATTATAAATTACTGCTCATGCGCAAATTCTAAACTTATCGAGTCGCAATTGAATGTGGCCATGTAAAAATTAAACAAATTTATTAAAGTAAAACTTATATCCGCTGAATTTTAGTTGCCATTATGCGCAACAATAAAATTTTGAATTGTCGGCTAATTGGTCATTTAGTTATTTGCTCCAAATCAATGTCACTTCCTGTTTTTATTTTCCCTGAGATATCAAATCAGAATTCCCACACATAACATCATTCATACACCCCTTTCATAAACATAAATCCCCTGTTTGTAATATCAAATGCGGACTTAATCAAAACTAACCACAATATTTATGTACTTAATAAATTAAGTCCACAATCAAACCAAAAGAGCATACAATATTAATGAAGCCAGTGAATTAAATTACAACTAATATAAACTGACCAATGTATGAGTATCCCTTTTAAAAATACATAATTAATGAACTTTACAAGTTTGCAAAGTGGAACAAATAAGATTGCTCTAGTAGGGAGCACCCAACGCGGAGATACCCTAAACACAGCGTTTTTAATACATACTTACTTTTTAACCACTTTGCATTCATACATACAAAGTAAATTATTGAATAGCTTCTTAACTAAAAATAGACCACATACGGTTGGTGTATTGGCTTATCGATAAAACAACGGGGCGGATTATCGATTTATAAATTTGATATACATAAAGTATACACGAAATAAAAAGGCCAAGTTCAGCTTTCTAGATCGTGTAGTTTGAGATGAACGTTCATACAGGCAGACTAACAGAGCGTCTGAGCGACAGATCGATGCAGAGGGTTAAATCGACTCGGCTTGTGATGTTGACCAAGAATATATATATTTTTTCTGGGGTCGGTGATGCTTCCTTCTGCCTGTTGCTTACATTTGCACAACATCATTATACCCTTTTGCCCACTATCAATGGATTCAGGGTAGACAATCCCATTCAAGCAAAGCTCAGAGTCAAGTGTTATAAAAAGTTACGATACAAACGAATATCACGGCGAATGATTAATGTTGAAAAAAGCGATTAAAGGTGGCCTTGGCTGTAACGCATTTTACTCACGGAATCATTTATCAAATACAAACTGGACTCACGACAAAATCAAAAAGTCTCCGGATCCAGCTTTATTTTCCCATGGCTAAACGGGATATGTGATAATGCATAAAAGGCGTGCACAACCCTCTCACGTTTTACAGTTACCTATATCAGCCCCAGTCGCACATCGGTGCTTTTTGATTTGACTGACCCCAAAATGAACAAAATGAAAAAGGGCAAACAGGCTGACGCACCGAATGGCCTTGCAAAAATACATTCTTGCATGTATGGCATATGAAAAATGGAAGGCAAACTACGAATACAATAAATAAATCCAATGGCCGAAACCGTGTTGCCATCATTCCCAGTTTTTTTTCGCCATCGGTCCAACGACTGACTGACTGGCACATGTCAATCAGAGAACGGAGCCATAATCTCTGCTTGACATGAACTTAAAAGTAATATGACAAATATTTCGCAATCTGTGTGCTGTTCTGCTTCTGAATTCACATAGCTGTCTGCAGCCATTTTTATGCTTTCCTTAAAGAGCATTTTAATTATATCACGAGTTGTGTTAAACAATGCTTTTTTTATATTCTTGTAATTATAATTGTTTTTTTTTTTTGTCATTGGATATGATTTAAATGTGTCTGTTAAAACAATTGAATGCACACAAGGGTATTAATTTCGAAGAAACCGTTTTTTCAGGTAGTACACGTATTTGAGCTGTATATGTATACAAAGTGTTTATACTGGGATTCTGTATGCCATTGTGTGTATATAGTTGTTGTTTCTGGTCATCGCGAGACCCTCAGCTCTGTTAAAATGAAAATCATTTTATTGTAAATACCTTGTGGCATATTTCTGAATCCTGACATCCCCTTGTTGCTGTTGTAGCTGTTGCTGTATCACCTCCAGTAGGCATGCATTACATTTACCTGGAGCTCGTCCACTTGATGGAAAGAAAACTCAGAGCATATTTTTGCATTTTTTATTTTTTCCCTTTATATTTTTACCGGATATGCCGTAAATCAATTTTTTATTTATTATTTTACGAATTGCATTCGAGTTTTTTTTTTAATTTTACTTAAGTGGTTGGCTGTTAACTGATTTAATTTACTGTATCACATGTGCCTTACCAACGCTCATCGATTAATTCAGAATGTACACGTGCCACGTAATATTGTGGTCATTACACTGATCGCTGGCGGTCACAAATAATTATGAAATATATTTCGTTAATGAATGTATTCTTGTTAAAGCTCGAAGACTAACCTGGCTGTGGGGTCAGATAACCAAAGCGACGCGATGTAAAACATGCGATCGGAACAATGAATCCAACCTACTAGACTGGAGGATACATACGAAATGTTTATTGTGTGGTTGGATGAGTTTTGAGTTTTGGGTTACCTTTGAGCTAGTTCCAACCCGAGTTGGTGATGCATGATGACCTTTGGTCATCAAATATGGCGTCCTAAATTGTCCTAAATTTTGATTGTTTGTTTGTTTGCCTGACGCTTGGCAGTGTTGATATATGCACACATTAACAAAATTAGCATATTAATTAAAAATTGACGAGAGTAAATAGCCGAAAACACAACTCAATGTTGCCAGCCATACGACAACAGCCCCCCAAAATTAATTCAACAAACACAGAACGTGTGGTTACCATCGTGGGAGAGTGGATGCGCCTTACTCCTTTGGAGACTCAAATTGGGGTTTCGGACGGAAGGACTACTCTGACAATTGGTTGTTGATTTTCTTCTTTTTATTCAAACAACAACACATTTATAACTACACACTCCGTGTGTATGTATATGCTTAATTTATATACTCGTTCAGGAAGTGGAACTAATATATTGGGTCTAATTTATTGTCCGTTCGGATGAACGCAACTTTTTTCGGCGCTATTGAATTTAGAGACTTCAAACTTTGAATATAGACTCGTAGTTATCCTCTTCAGATGAAGTGTTAACATTTTTGTGCCACAATTCGATACACTTTAAACCGCAAATCGATAAAAGGTAAATATTCCCCACAATTTTAAAGATAGAGTCACCAAAAAATGAGAAATGCCTATATATCCCACAGTTTTAAAGCTAGAGTTACCAAATTTGAAAGGTAGATAACTGATCACCTCCTTTAAAGATCGGTAAAATATTTCTGCCAAGACGCCCCCATCCCCACCCGCACCCACAGTTTAGAATCTAAAGTCACCCACCCATTACTAAATACAGAAATTTTCCAAAATAACATAATAATTAGGAACGTGAACGAGTATAACGCAGTCGGTAACACCCGACTGCAGCATTTTTACTTTTTTAAGTTATAATTGCTTTGAAACTTTGGGTAATACGGTGTCGTATTGCTTGCCAATTCGGTTGCTGCCTCGTTTTCTAAAGTTGGGTAAATTCAATTTGCAATTTTAAAATCACATCTAATGTAAACGATGGCTATGCCAGTGTGTGTTTAAAAGGAAGAGAAAACGAATGTGTGTTTGCGGTTTCTTTACATGTAGAAAGCCAATTAAAATTTGAGGTCGGCTGCATTTCCGACAATCAATCAAAAATCTTAAATCCATCTTACTATAGTGGCAATGAAATACTTGGTTTATTAAAACTAAATCGGTTATGGAAAAGTAATAAAATAAAACCTTCTCAATGCAAGAAATATTTCGTTATACCAATCCATAACTTTGTGGTAATAAATTGTTGAAATTTCTATGCAAAATTGTGTCAGTCACAGAGAGCTGTGGCTAAAACCGAATATTTAGATTAATCGCTGTTAATACCAGACATTTGCTACCGGATTCCAAGGTACGAATACTTAATCGTTCAAACAGAGTTTCGTTTGCTGGGAACAAACCAACCGAAACACACATATAAAAGCATATGCGCCAATTAAATAACCTCAATTCTGGAGCTGGCCCAACTAATTACTCGACTAATATTTGCTTTAATGCAGACACAAGCTCAAGAGGATGTTGAAACTGGCCACATAAATCTCGCCTCGGTCCTCATTAGGCAAAGTGCAGCTGCGCAGGCCGAAAAGCATGAACACGAACTCCTCATAACTCCATAACAAACGTAGTTACGTAAGGAGTAGGGAAATACTTGTGCACATTAAGAGGCGACTCATCTGCAGGACTATCGAATTTTCTGTATGACTAACTTTATGGTAGTCAGACAGAAGCACATGCTGAACTGATGATGATGCCTGAAGAATGCTCTGGCCGAAAAAGATTTTTCACAAATGTGGATATTCCCTCTTTTGGCAACTTCGTCTGGCTTGTCAGGCGTTACTACTGCTTCTGAGATAAACACTGCGACGGGCCAGAGAAAGATAAATATTAATAACTCAGTTGGTCAGCTCACAAAAGGTGAAGGCTAAGCCGAGCCCCATCACCAAGTTGCAATCGCAGCAGTTTCTGTATGCAGCTCGGTTCGCACTGCAAACAAATCCCGAGCAATCCTCTGACAGGCAAAACTGAGTCTGAGATACAAGCCGAGACCGAACTGAGCCTTTTATATAACAGCAGCAGAGTGTAGAGCGTAAAACAGCAAAGAAGGACGACTGAATATTCGAATAGTCTTGTTGTTGATGACAATACAGAAAAATGCAAGGCAGGACAAAACAAAGTAAACGCCAAATAGCCTCGGCGCATAATAAAGTAGAGCCCAGGATAAAGTAAGAGGTGAGGCGTAAGCAAAAATAGAAATGTTTTATATTGAAGTATGTACATCTATATGCTATATAGTGTATGTAGAAGTGCACAGCTATTCATGCCACAAAGCTACCTTAGCCGCCTTGCCCTATCCGCATGGCTTGGGTAAATATTAAAATTCATACGCCATGTTGTACGGTCAAATCACTTTTGGGCTATGGCCTTCCATGCCCCGTTACCCACAGAAACGTAAAACGACAACAACGACAATTTTCATGAGGCAGACAGGAGCACAGCACATTTTGCATAGGGCATTTCAGACTGAACGACAGCTGCTCTGAAACAATTGCACAATTTATGTGGCATTTAGTATTTGCACATCATTCAAGTCGGAACAACTATCCGGCCACCTAATACCTACTGCCAAACCATGAAACAATCCGTTAAGCATTAAAAAAAAAAATATTATGCAGGTCAGACACTCACTACAATTCATTTCCGTCCCCCTCTCAGCACATGCTTGAGAACTAACATGCAAAATATTACAAATTCAAAATGCTAAATGTGCATTTAACTTATGTATTTATGTAAATCCCTCGAAATTGTTTGCCCCGCGGCAGGTGGTGTGTATGTGGCATTGTTCGCAAAACAAGCTGCACATCGTTTGAATAAATATATACATATGTACATACTTTTAAACGAGGCTATATATATTTTTTTGTTTTTTTTTTGCACCACAAGCTGTCCACAGGCACACCTTCCTCTCTGCTGTCAATTGTCAACATTTCAGATTGATGGCGTGGAATCTCCGAACGCCAATTCCCTATCCAATTTTGCTTAAATTTAGTTTTGCTGTATTTTTGCTTTATTTTATTTTTATAACTACACACCATTTTACATTTAAGGCTTGCTTTCAGGTATATTCGGAGTTGAGCTGCATATTTTAGCCCTCACATTAAATTTGTACTATATGTGGAGGGCAGTCCCAAAGATAAGTGCATAATTTATATAAATTTCTCTGTGTGTGTTAGTTCATATGAAGCTTTTCTATGCAACATGTCTGCTGGCCAACTTCCTGGACTTCATTTTCGTCATAACTTATTTAGTTAGAAGCATAAAATAATTTAAGATAATGCAGTTAGACCAAAGTGCCAAATCCGATTTGTGCACTACCTTGAGAATGGTTGTAAGCTTATACGATTTTGAGGCGAAACTTCAATGCATATTAAATATACGATGAGGTACAAGAGAATAATGAATGACCCTCTGATCTCTCGACATCTTCAATTAAAGCCTTACAAAACAGCACCCACTCTGGATGCCTTGTACTCTGCTTCCCAGAACGGATATTTATATCAGTTTCTGTTTGATACACTCAGCTTTTGAATGGCCAGTCCAAACAAAGAGCCGCGGTAAGCGTCGTCTGCTATTGTTTACCAATTTTATGCAAATCTCCGCCAGCCAACTGTGTTAGCTGTTATCGCGTTGCCAGCATAATTTTGTAATTGAATTAAGTTACCATTTCATAATCGAATACATTTAATAATTTAATTTTCAAAGCCAATCCCGTCATGCACGGTAAAATGCACGTGCTCAACACCTAATCAAATAATTAAAATCTAAAACTATTGCTGGGATTAAATTCAAGTTTCAATGGTGGATATGTAACGGTAAAGAGATGCAGGCCTTACTTTCTGTTGTCGCACTACATAATCAGACTTGGACTTAAAAAATCCACAACAATACGGAAGCAAAGCGCGGCTGCGGGCGCCTTTTACTGTTGATTCCGCTAAGCCGAAAATACGCTTTAAGTCCAACACAGACGCTCCTGCATCCACGCACCCTCTACCTTATGCAGAGAAGAAAACTTTCACTTTTAGGGGATGTCGTGGGCAATTGAAATTGAGACTGTTTAGAGCCGTAGGCCGGTTGTACCGCTATTGCAAACTGCCACCCACAATCAGTGGCTTCACTGCCGTGGGCTCTACACGACTTTGTCAGCCAGATTTTAATTCAATTACATCTGTAGCTGCAAGTTGTGTGCAAATATTTTCATAGACAAAATTAAAACGCAACCTCCCTGACCAACCAACCGTACCAATTTCACTGAGGCATTTCACAATACGCGCCCAACAACCACCCAGCACCCCGAGGCTTGTGCGTGTGCCGCTATTTGCACTTGTGACTGATGTTTTTGGTGCAAACAAATTTGGTCAAAACAGAAAAGAAATTAGGGAAAACATACATTACTTTCCAACCGCTTCTATTCGATTTTCGGCAGAATACGTTGATGACTCATCAGCATACACAACAACAACAAGAGAGAACATTGCAGTCGGATGTAACCGACATCGCAATACTCATTCACACTATGTTAACAACCAAACTTTTATACCACATCACTATTTGTACACGCAATGCAGAATCAATTTAAAGTAACATGTTTTAAACACAGATTCAGTTTTGCCAAAATTATGGGAGTTTGCAATAAAGGAGCTATGGGTCCGAGAGGTTTACATGTTATAATTTTCGTAAATTTTGGCATGATTTTGTGACGTAAAATTTGACCGTCTCAGAAACAGTTTTGGTGTTGGGTTTTATGCTAATTTTTACAACCACAAATAAAAACACAAATTTGCAATTTCAAATTTAAAATACAAAAACATTTCTTCAAAAATTAGTAACGGGGACGGGGGTTCAATAGTGCATAATAATAATGCATACTTTAAACATAGATTCAATTTAGCAGACAAACCCTAAAAATGCCATAAAACGTAAAAATTTACAATTAAAATATATTTACAGACGTTTCAAATATGGCCGCTATGAATCCGAAATCTTCACATGTCACAATTACCAGCCAGACTCTTTTCACTTCGGTTACGAGTATAAAAATTACAAGCCTATGTGAATACTTCCTTTTCAGGACGCCTCTCGGTTTCATGCTCAATAAAAGAAATCAGTAATTTTTGATAAACCGTTTGTACTATTCTCATAACTGCTCGTCTTGCTGTTGTTCTAAAAAAATGTGAAAGTGCTTGAGTGCTTAAGTTTGCTTTATAGCAAACGTGTTAGATTTTTGTATCCATCACATTTCAATGAGGCACTGACTTTGCATACACTCGCAGACAGGAATTCCAATGAATGTGCACACCTCCATTTTTGAACTGTAGCTTGAAATTGCTAGCACCTAACAATCGTCCGTAACGCATTTAAATACAAAACACTCGGAATAATTAAAATTAAGACAAAAATCGCTTACAAATAAGCCGCAACTTGGCTTTCGCGTTGGATAAGCAATAAAAGTGTAGGGAAACTTTCACACAGGAAGTCGCTGTGGGGGAAAATCTGAAGAGGAAATCGAAATTTGTTAAATGGAGCAATCGATGAATACCATTGGGTCTGACGTGCGCCACGCCACGCCCCCTCGCAATTCCGCAGTTTGGTTTTACATTTTATCGCTTGTACGTTTGCACCATTTCAATTACAAACAATAACAATAAAATGTGGACGAAGGAGGCTACGGGACGGACAAGTCGTTAAAGTTCAAGAAAGCGCGTTAGCAGAAAAAATAAGCTAAAAGAGTAGTGCAAGGGAATTAGCTCATACGGAAGCGGCTGTCAGTTAACCTCCCGTTTCCCACTCATATATTTATCTCCACGAACATGGCTCGCATCCAGGGAGCGTATTGTCGTTCGTGCGGAAGTTTGGTGCCAATGCGGGAATTGTAGGTAAATGTTGCAGTAAAGAAATTTAAATACAGATTTTTTTCATTATATTCGCTTGCTTTTTACTTTCTTACGTTAAAGTGAACACATTAAGGGAATCGTTTGGCTTCTTTTCCTTTAGGTTATTCAATTTTTAAGTGCTTACACAAAGTTTTCGTGGAATCATTTACATAAAAGAAAACGCACATCAAACACGTTTCCCGCTCGAGTCAATAAAAAATAGTACTTTATAAAGTTGTTCATTACTTTAAATTTGAATGGAGAAGATAGGAAATAAAATTGATGGTGAATTTGTCGAAGCTTTAGCATTCTGATTATTTAATTATTTATTGAGATACATTTTTAAAATCGCCTCAAGAAATAGTTGATATCAAAAATCACGCAATATTTTTTGGTATTTGTTAAATAAATGACAGCTCTCAATTAGCTGTTTTTGACAAACTTACAACGCTTGAGGGAATGTGTTATAGAATTAAAACCATTTTCAATAGAGACTGTATTGACAGCCAGAATCAAAAAAAAAAAAAATGTTTTCGTTACAGTCCATAGATTAACATAATGCATGGCAAATAACATGAAACCTTATAACTAAAAACTTATTTCATTAGCAATTTCCATCAAAGCCAGATCCAGTCAAAACAGCGCTCTGTGGAACTGCCCAGACGCGAGAATTGTGGTCCTCGATGCTGCGCTCAATTTATTTCAACGCTAATAAAACTCCAATAAAATGAAATTTGTAAGAAATGCTGTTACTCTTGGCAATCACTAGGCACAATTATCATTGACAGTTGTAGTGTATACGTGAGAAACGGCGGCCATGTGTTAATCTGAAATTGTCTCAGCAGAGTGCAAGATTACGGGCAAGAAAACGACACAGCTAAAAAACCAACAAAGAAATGTATATATACGCAAGCAACAAAAACATAGACATAAATAAACAAAACAAAAAAACAAGAATAAAATAAAAAAAAGGCAACGGAAAACTTTATGGTCAACATTTTTAGTTGCGGTCGAATGAATACCAAAGTGTATTTCATGAACAAGACACATTAATATAGCTACTCGCACACACCAACACACCACTATAGATACATACCTACAGATACATATAAACATATACATATGTACATACAGATGTACGACAGATTTGGGGCTACACATTCGCAATGGGAGAGGCAATCGTTGCCTTGACAACATTTGTTATATCAAGTGGCCAACTGTATCCCAATGATGGCCCACTGTTCATTGTTGGCTTGGCTCCTTTGCCGCACTTTTATTATTATTGATGACAATTTTGAGCAGGCAATAATAGGAACATCTTCCTTCTATCTCACCGTGTGTCCTTTGAACTAACTTGTGTTGGGACAGAGTCTTGAGAACATCAAAATAATAAGAAAGCCAACTAGGCTCAACTTGGACCCAAATGAAGATTGTGTTGAATACAAGTAGTGGGTGAAAACTTTGATAACGTCGAAAATCTCAAGTTTATAGACTTCATGGCCAGGCTTAGATATATTCCTAATAAATGACAATGCAAAGTAACATCAACTTACGCTAGTGACTCAAAAGAAGAATAAAATAAAAATAATCGCCAAAAGCAGCTGAGAAATGAAATTCAACGAAAAGCAAATTTCATTAAGTTGGCAGCAGCCGTCACGCAAAACTACGGCAAGTAAAATATGAAAGTTTTTCCCCGAATTTTTTATTTCCATAAATATGTGTGGAAGCAATGCCACAAAAAGACCCACAAGGCAAGATAAATTACCGGAAAGTGTATACTATACTGACATCTGCTGTCCTATTCGCCGTGAGCGCTAGATTTCTTTCTAACGTTTTTCCCCTCAACAAAGTTAAACCAGCTCTGATGCAGCACATCAAAAAAATTTTTGATAATTTTTGCTCCTGTTGGAAACAAATGTCTGACAAGCACGTGCTCCATCAATTTTATACTCTATATTCCCTGCCTACTTAGTTACCCAAGTTACCCAAACAAGCGCACACACACACATACATAAACACATACACACACATATACACACCCGCATATTGAGCTGACACACCCAATTGATTAAGCCAAGCCACACGCTGAAGCTGAGGCAACTTCGCGCCATGCGACGCCAGCGGATCAAAGTTAATTTTGAATCGTTTATCAAGTGATGTAGAGCTGCAAACTTGGGATGCATATGCTGCCAGATGCCAGACTAATGTAAATGGGTAAATTGTGCACCTTTGCCGGGCGGCTCAACTAGCTGCTAGTTGATGCAGGCCATAATGAAAATGGCAGCAAAATAACGGCAAAAACAAGATGGGAGGTAAAAAAAAACCGTTGAGAACATTGCTTATCTATTTGTCAAATTTGCTTTAGATTTTGTTTTTTTTTTTTTTGCGAAAATTGATGAGTTGTGAAAATGTCTGCATTATGAAAACTAAAGTAAATCAATCAATATATATTCTTTAGTTTTTATAAGGTGAGAAAATCGAAGAGTCTGGTAAATCGAGGGAATAGTAAAACAATCTTTAAACTGCTGACTGTTAATATGACAACTGCAGTTTACGATTCCATAATATCCGGCCAATTTTAAAACACTTAACGCTCGATGACGTTGGATTTCTGATTGTGCAATCGGCGCAAAAGTGAAAAACACAGCACACTGAATACGGACCAATACGAACACATTTTTTATGAATTATCCTTGACACGTATACGCCTTAAAGGCAACGCAAGCGTTGCCCCTAACTGCTGAGGTGTAAACATTTCCCGCTCGAATGAAGCGCCCAATGAGGCGACACAGACGAGTGCATAAAGCATGCTCATGGCCACCACATGTGGCTGCTAGGGTAGCCCAAAACAAATATTAAATGAAAAATCAGAAAAGGTGAACAAAATTGCAGCCAGTCAGCTAGGCTGCGTTGACAGCGGTAGCCCCTACAATCATTTCAGTAATAAATGCAACGTAGTCTGACGAAACAAATAAAAAAATATAACTAAAAAATGTTTAAATGGAATAAAATGCATGATCTGGAATAATGCCACCTCATATTCTGCAATAGTTCCCAATGTGCGGAATTTCTTTTTATGCAGGTGCAACCAAAAAGTTCGTGTTCTTCACAGCTCAATCGTAAAGGCGTTGGGCACAACAAAGGCAACTCTCAACTAGGCTGAGGTGTAGCTCCTATACAACGTGTTAAACAAGGCATCCGTTCTGGAGTACGCGTATTTTCCGATCCATTTATCACAGCAAGTGCAGCCTCAACCAGAGCACCAGAGCACCTCCCATATTAACAGCGGCAGTGCAGCCTTACAGCAAAGATGGTTGGTAACAAAGCAGCCTACAAGCCCATTATGCGCCCTGCGTGTGTGTGAAGTTCGCGCCAGTTAACGGAAAAATGCAATAAAAGCAGCAAATGTGTTGCTTTGTGTGGGTGCTGTTGTTAAGCGCATTTTATAGAAATTGCTCTCAGGCCACCCATGCAATGCCCATTTGTATGCAATAATTTTTTGCACCGTTGTGAATGGCTTTTATTATAATCGCCATTACAAAACGGGCCAATTAGCGATCGTTTAATACAAACGATTTCGATGGAAAATGCCATGAATTAGAAGATTTACTGAAGGCAAGCATAAAGTAACAGAACTCAGAAGATCCATATGCCTCTGCTGCTTTCAGAATAAAGCTTATATAATGCATATCAAGTCAAGTCGGGATAGTTGGTCTCCTAAGTAAGGCTCAAATGGTGGATTAGCTGACAGCAGAAATGCAGACAGCCCATCAAGTAGTCAAGTCTGTAAGTTTGCCAAGAAACTGATTACATTTTTCAAGCTCAAAATTAAAGTCACATCTTGTAAAATTGCAGCTGTTGAAGACCCAAAGCAATTTACATGCAATCGCAACAAAGGCCATAAATTTAAGTCCACTGCCAACCGTGGCAAAGCCGTGCACCAGATTCAGGGCTGACCACATTCAAATTCTGCCAGCCACACAAATCCGCGCTGAATGGCTTTGCACTGAAAGCAAAGCGAGGTATAAAGAACAAGTATAAAGAACTTATTGAAAGTGGCTCGGCTTTAAGATACCTTATGCAGAGCCCAAAAGTGAATGCACAACCAAAGAACCCAGCATTTTACTACATCATGCACAGGGTATAAAACAAAATTGCTACAAGGGTTAACATGGACAACAGTCGTGCAAGCGACCGCAACAATTTCTACAGCCAGGGGCAACTTAATTTCAATATAAATAAATAAAATTCGTACAATGTTTTCTTTTTCGGCTCTTTTCAACATGATGTTTTCGCGCAGCTGCCAAGCTGCCTGCCATGTCCTGGCAATCAGGGAAAACCAGCACTTGAAAGACCTGCTCCATGCAATACGTTGAGCTGAACTTTAAAGAGCTGTATTCAGCAGATATGGCCTTAAAGTATGGTTTGTTTTTGTTTTTTTTTTTTAGGAACCATCAGCCCTGAAAAACTGGCCTTTTGTAGCCGCAAATGCCACGAAAAATTAAGATAAATTCAATTTACTCGACTCCAGATGAAGGCACACACAAATAATCCCATTTACCGCACTTATTGCCGCCACACATCCGGTCAACAAGTTGTTGGTTGTCTTGCGTCGGCAGAAGAGGCAGCCAGGACGAGTGCCGTTCTGGCTTTTGTCATTTCCACATAAGTATAAATAAGTGTAAGAGAGCGTATGGCTGTATGTATGGCTGTCTGCATGGCCACGTCAATAGATACTTACTGGAACGACTGTGGTTATACTTTGGCTCTGCGTTTGTGCATGTGGCATTGAAATTCAATAAGGACGACTGTCCTGGCTTACATTATACCGGCAGGACGACACAGTCGCCTTCTTCTAGCCAATAATGTTTGTTACATTCTCGCAGTACCCACAACTGTCGTAGCCATGTCCTGCTGGGATATATATACATACATATATATATAAATATATATTTGTGATGTCTTTCATTTCTATGAAATTGATTTCCGCTTATGGCACTTTGGTGTTGCTCACACGTTGCGTCTGCTGCAAACACCAAAATGATCCCACTCACAGACAATGAATGACCGTTTTTCCTTGAGCATTTCTTCATCAACATTTAATCGCCTTCGATCTACTAATATGCCATGAGCTCTGCTGATTAAGATAATGACTTCATAACATTTCCCATTTGGCAACAGCTAGTTCGACCTACCTGTCCATCAGTTCGCATTCAGTCCATTCTGATGCTGCTGCTGCGGTCGAAATTCCCTGAAGGCATTATGATTTCCAATTAACAACGGTAGCTAAATGTTCTCCTGGCGCTTTTCACACAGCCCGTCGAGATGTTAATTGCTTCTAATTAGGCATTGCACATGCACTTTAAGTGGCCGACAAAGAGAAAGGAACCGCGAAAGGAACTTGCCGTACACTAATTAAAGGACTCTCTCACCAAATAAAGCGCCTTTCAAGAATTATTCTTCTATGGCTGCAATGAAATTAATTGGCCTAAGAAATTTTGACTTTGTTGGAAACTTAATTGCATCACCAGCGTTAATTGCCCAACGGATGCGGCACCAAATTGATTACATATAATTAAAAAACGCCCCACAAAGTGCAAATTTGAATAACTGGCTTATAAACAATGTGCCTCCTCCTGCACACAAATATCGAACTCGATTGTTTCCCGAATATAGTCATAGCTGATAGAAAGGGAAATGTTTTGTGGATAAGTAGCTCTTGAATTAACTAAAGCGCAATAGAGGCTTAAATTTAAATGAAAACATGGCAAATGTATGCTTATATAAAGCTATAATGCTCCAGTTATCACTCACCCATTTGGTTGTTGGTGCTATTTGCATACTCGTGGTCGTTTCTGTTTCCGGTCAGTGTGTGATAAAAATGAAATTGCACTTCATTAAACAACCATTAGAACAACTCAATAAAATTCTAAATTTGCCGAGAGTACACAACGAATTACGGCCAAAATGACGTATGTGTGGGTGGGGGAACGGGTGTAAATGTGTGTGTATGTGGTGGAATATAAAAGTGTGTGCAACATGCAACACAACCATAAAAACTTTTTCAATTCAACTGCGATTATATTGCGCGACAGGCCACAAATTTTTGGTTATTCTTATATTTACTGCCAACTGTCAAATCCAGTGTGGACAGTGGGCATAGAAAGTTTTAATTCTAGCCAAGCAATTGAATGCTACCACAAAGCATACAAATACATTGTGCTACTACTACTACTAATGGTGTTAATTCAAAAGCTTTTAACTGCCAACAGCACAAATGTTACTGGCGTTATATAATGAAATGCAGTCAATGCAGATCCAAGCCTTGGCAGTTGACAGCTACCTGAAAGCGATATATACTGTCATAGTTGCCGAAGTGCCAGTCTGATGTGTCATTCCTCGTTAGTTCTGTTCTCTGGCAGCCGTCAAGCGAGGGAAGTTGGAAGCCGTTGCCAACATTGCAAATTGAACAAACGTGAGTGGATTGTGACTTAAATCCATTTTTAAGCCCAATACCCTTAACGGAATGTGCACTCTTTTGCATCATGCTGGGATCGATCAAAATCAATAATAATGTTTGCCTTGCGAACGGGTACCAATATAATTTTACCCAGAGCCCATTGAAGAAGGGTAAAAATATTTAATGGTTTTCTGCAAATATATGTAACAGGCAGAAGGATGCATCATCGACCCCATAAAGTATATACATATACATATTCTTGATCAGGACGACGAGCTGATTTGATTTAGCCATGTTCGTTGGTCTGTCCGTCTGTATGAATGCATCGATCTCGATAACTACAAGAGCTAGAGACCTCGAATTTATACTCCTTTATGGCACGCGCAGATCAAGTTTGTTTCAAATGATCGATAACTTTCATTGCTTTCCTACAATCGATAAAGGTCTACAACAACCTCCACTTTTTATACTCGTTCACGAAGTGAACATTTAAAATATATGCATTTGAAAATAAATTTTTTTTCGTTGTTTTGGTAGATAATCTTCTCCCCCCCCCCCCCCCCCCATATTCATTTTCGAAAA